>PVJC01025864.1:0-24408 GCA_004026665.1 Murina feae | reverse complement strand
TTCCATACAAAATTTTACGTATAAGTGAATAATATAATACATTTTAAACAGTACTGGTTTAAGTAGTCTAGAGAATTAAAACATAAGAATTTAATTGGACATTTTATCTTTGTGTTTATATAACCTCTGTACTTTGTAAAGGAAAATATCTAAAAACTACAAAAGACCATAAATTAATATGGTAAAAAACAACAACAATATGTTATAATAAAAAAAATGGCATTGTAGTCAAAATATATGGCATACCATCTAACATCCACAAATACTAAGTGGTGTGGGCTTGGAAAATTTCTGTTACCTATCTGGTTGGTTTATTATCAATAAATTTTGTCTCTAAAGTTCATAATAACTCACTTTGGTGAAATAATGCTGGTGAAATCAAATATAGACATTGGCTTGGAATATCTGATAATTATATATGACTATGGAGTTTAAAACAAAAAGATACATATTTTATTTTCCGGCTCAAATGAAAAATTATGTCTGATAGTTATGTTGAACTTATTGTTGATTCAAAAATATTTAAATATAGCTCATTAAGAATAAAACTTACACTATATAGAATAGGGCAAAAGTATTTTTACAGTCGTGAGTATGCAAAACACAGAATTTATATTTGTATTATTATTTATTGATTATTATTTTTGTAAACCTACTTTTCCCCCACCTGTATATGTTGAACTAAGATTTACTGGGTATAATCACATATCATTTTTAAAAGTATTGAATGTGTAGAAGCAAATAAGAATGAGATAAACATTATATACTAAGTGTATTTAAGTTATAGTATCTACTCTAATAAGAGAAATATGCAAATTAACCATCACTCTGAGACACCTAAGCCATGCCCACCAGCCAAGGCATGCCCTCAGCCAATCAGAGTGGCTGCATGCAAATTAACCCAGCCAAGATGGAGGCCAGCAGCCATGGAACTAGAGAAAATAGGAGGCTTCTGTTGCAACTTCCTGCCTAAGCTGGCTGGGCCTCTGCTCATGGCAACAATGTTTCAATTATAGAAGCCACAGAGCTGAAACAAATAGGAAGCTTCATTACCTTCCTTGGCCTCTGCTCAAGGTAACAAAGTTTCAATTATAGAAGATAAATAAACCCCAGAAACCTGATTCCAGCCAGCCTCACTGGTACCTTGGGTCAAAGGGAGCTGTGGGCAGCCTGAAAATGGCCCTCAGCCCCTCACCCAGGCTGGCCAAGCACTCCAGCAAGTGGACATCGCCCAAGGGGCCCTGGACTGCAAGCGGGCACAGGCTGGGCTGAGGGACCTCCCCCTCCCCAAGTGCACAAATTTTGTGCACCGGGCCCCTAGTATGATATAATTTTAAATGGTTATAATTTCCCAAAACTAGAGTTTAAAATATTGCAACTTAAATTGTAATGATTTTGTGTAACCATGTTTATTTTTATTCAGAAAAAAAAATAACAAGTACACCTGATTTTGTGAAATTATGTACACTTTAGTATTTGTCATGCTTTCTTAACACTCAAAATTCCAAAATGTAGTTATATAAATTATGCTACATTTGTCCAATTAATAAATTATGGATAGGAAATAATTTTGATGCATTTCTTGAAGAAAATTTTTCCCCAAAATCTTGCCTATCTATCTGCATTATGTACATATAGTAGATTCATTTGAAAAGTCATGTATAGTATAAGTTAGTTGAGAATTCTTCTGTAAGTTAGCATTATTTTATGATACAAAAGCTAAAAATATAAGAAGGAATAAAGGATAGGGAATTGAATGAAAAAGTAACTTTAAAATTATAAGGGTAAAAAAATATGTTCAATTTTGTAAATACAGTCTTTGTGGTTGGCTCTATCAGTGCATTCAAATATATTGCATGAAAATTTTAAGTTGCACTTAATCAAATTGGCTGTGGAAATAGCCCTTGAGCAAAATTGCATGCAGCTTTTAAAATTAAGGCCTTCAAGCTTTAGGGTATAGCAACTAACCTGGAGAGTCTTTAAAACACATCAGCAAAGTTCAGATACATTTGGCACCTGGGAGTTTTCTTTTGGCATTATTAGGGTTACAGATATAGTCAAAGTATTCGTGTCAGAAAGGTTTTCAATGAAAATTCCAGATGTTTGACAAATGTGTTGCCTTCTAATCCTTTTAGACATAAGCTGCATGTTCATTCTTCCCAACAATTCCCTTTTTTTTAAAAAAAAATGAAGTTATCAATAAATACCTTGAGCTAAAGAATGATAATATAGATAACTTAGGTTTTGTGTAAAGCACAATTGTTGAACAATATATGTACAGTTGACAGTTTTGGAATTAATATTCCCAAATATCTCTTCCTAGCAACATAACGCAGTAGAAATCTGTCATTTTGTTAGCTGCCCAGCAATTATCTTTTAACTACTTCTACCTTTGAGTATTGGTAAGAGGTAATACCCATCTCACTTTAGAAGTGGGTATGTCTGATAATTGCTTTCCCAGATTCCTTGGTAGAGACCCATGAGTAGATTTTCTCAATCAGATTCATCAACCCCAGAGTTTGAATCAGGTGTTAGTGATGCCTGGACTGACAGAAACTCTTCTGTTGGAAGTTGCAGGAAAACTCAATTCCTAGAAGCAGCAGCAATGGCTGTTTGACTAACCATGGCACCTGCCTTTTGTGTGCCCAGTATTAGCAATGGAAGTTGCCTTATCAAGTCCTCAGAGGTGACTCAGAAGTCTTCACTGGAATATGATTTCCAGAGTTGTTCTTGTGTGTGTAGTCCTGAGACCTGTTCTTTAGTTCTCTTGTTGTTGGTTGCCAGAAGAATGTGTCTTGTACACCTCCAACTGTAGAAAACTCAATCAACCAAGTGTCCCGCAGCTGTGGTCTGAAACCCATCACTAACTTTGACCCTGTGCTTTGCATAGTCTGTGTTGAGGCAATAACTGACCTCAGCAAGAATTCTAAGACAGATGCTCTGTTGGGTGACTGATGGCCTTGACAAACTTTATTTAGACTGCACTCAGATGCTTCCATCCAGTCTTTACTCACTCTGTCCTTCACCAGGCATCAGATTGATGCAGGGTCTAATGAATGACTCTCCAAGCTGACCCAGATTCTTCCCAATTTTTTTCATGGTATTTCCTCCCTAACGAAATCCTTGTTCTTTTAATTGTGTCATATCTGCTTCTTGGAAGAATGAGACACAGTTATCCTGTGAAATAACACATATTTCTTCAACACTTTCCTTTTATGCTAAAATAAGCCAGAGATGCCTTTTGTTCCTTTCAGAACATTGAATTATACATATATACAGTGAATGGTGAGGGGCAAAAATAGGTTTACAGTTATGAGTACACAAAACAGTTTTATTATTACTTGTTAATTACTGTATTATTTGCCATATGAACAAACGTAGACCTACTTTTCCCCACCCCTGTATTGTAGAATCATTAAAAATTGGTGTTGCCCAGCTGGTGTGGCTCAGTGGTTAAGCATTGACCTATGAACCAGTACAGGGTTGGATTCCTGGTTAGGGCACATGCCTGTGTTGCAGACTGGTCCTCAGTGTGTGGGGTGTGCAGGAAGCAGCCAGTCAATGATTCTTTATCATTGATGTTTCTATCACTCTCTCTCTTTCCCTTCCTCTCTAAAATCAATAAAAATATGTTTTAAAAGATTAGTGTTAATTATATCTAAGCAAATCTAGAGTTACACCTCCCTGATCAATAGTTTTATTTTAATCAGGTATATGTTAACATACCTAACATTTCAGTGAGATAATAGTCATTGAAATTATCCAAATTAAAGACCCAAAATATAAATGTTTTATGTAAATGCTGTACTACACAATAAACATTGTGTTATAAATGTTATAAGTGTAAGTACCATATACAAACGTTTAACAAACTTTTTCTGGAAAAAGTTGCTTGGAGTAAGAGAGTGGGTTAGTTAAGGGAAGTATCAAATTATTAAAGCTCTTCTTTAAGTATGAGTCCTGATGGAATAATTATATATATGTAAATAGCATGAAATGTTTAAATAAAATAAGTCAAATGAGACTATAAGGTACAGTATATTTTTGTTGCTTTTTTATTGAGCATTATTTATACGTAATAAAATGAGCAAACTTTAGGTAAAAAATTTGAAAAGTTTTGATGAATGAATACATCTGTGAGACCAATTAAGTGTAAGACATTTCCAGCACACCAATATTTGCCTGGAGCCCCTTTCCAATCTATCTCTACTTCCCCAGGGCAGAGTGTAATCTGATGTTTTCTAGCACTATAGTTTACCTAGTCTACTGATACAAAAATTTACGTATTCAACATTTTGTATTTTGTGGCTGCTTTAGAACAACAAAATGTCATTGGTAGTCTCATCATATTTTTGCATCTGTTACCAGTGTGCCCTTTTTGTTGCTTAATAGCAACTGTTTGAAGAATACATCAATTAATTTATCCAGTTTCTTATTAATAGACATTTGGGTCCTTTTTAGTTTTCTTAGATTATGGTTAAAACTTATGTGTACAAGCCTTTTTGTGGACATGTTTTCATTTTGTGGGTAAATACATAAGGCTGTGTGTTAGGATAGATTGCTGTGTTTTATGGTGAATATACGTAGGTTGAACTTCACATTAGAAATTACCAAATTCTGTTCTAAAGTGATTGCTTAATTTTCTATCTGTATCAGTCATGTGTGAGAATTGCGCTTGCCCCACATCCTTTGTGCTTCACTTCTGTCTTCTTTTGGATTTATTGAGTCTTTTGTTGTTGTTTCCTATCTATCTCTTTTATTGTCTTTTTAGCCATCCCTCTTTCTATTGTTATTTGATTTTTGTTCTAGAGTTAAAATATACACTTTTAACTTGGTAAAGTCTACCTATACCACTCCCTTTACAAGGTAAGAATCATACAGAAGTATAATTACATTTACACCTTTTCCTGTTCTTTGCTATTGTTTTCATATGTCTTCAAGTGCTACGAACCTCATAATATATAGCCATTATATTTATTTTAACAAGTGAATGGCATTTAAAGAATGCAAGAAAGGAACGAAAAACAATATTTTGTATCAACAAATATAGTTACCATTTTCAGAGCTCTAACCTTATTCTGGTTTGTGTTTGGGTGATCTCTATTGGCTGTTTTTTAAGTTCATTACGTCTTATTCCAGTAGATTCCAATTTTTATCTGTTATCATGTTGCCTTAATCTTTAGGCAAATATGCTTTTGCCTTTTGTATAATGGAAAGTGTCACTGCTTCTCCCCCCTTTTAAAAATTAAGGTATGGTTACGTGCATAAACATGCATATATCTAGTGTCCAATTTGATGAGTTTGACAAAGTTATAAATATATGTAACCAATTATTTAATCAAAACCTAGAACATTTCCAATTCTTCAGACATTTGCTTTATACCTACATTTAGTTAATCCCTATATTCCATCAGTAACTACTGTATTTAGCTTTCATTTTATTGTAATTTTTTTTCTCTAAATACAGAATTGCAGGAGAGCTAGGTTCCCTCCCTCACCTGCCGCCGGGATTTTAAAATTCTATTTTCTTATGAATCATCTTGTTTTATTTTTTTATGAAAATTCAGCCATGTTTCATGCTGTCTTTCTATAGTATGCACATTAAATACTTTTTTCTGTATTTAAAGGTTTTCACTTTATTGTTACTTTTCAAACAATTTGATTATGATGTGCTTAGTGGATGATATTGTCACATATTTCATCTACTTGTGTGTGTTTTTTTCCTCTCTCGTTTATGTTTGGATAATCTCCATTGGTTCTTTTTCAAGTTCTTCTTTACTACTCCACTTTGTGACCAATCTGCTATTAATTCCATCCATTGATTTATCTTCAAATATGATTTTAAGTATATATTTCCCAAAATTTTACATATTGATTTGGAGATGAGAGAATGAAAAAGAGAGACAGAGAGAAAACCTCCATAACATCCACTTATTTATTGCATCCCCCGCATCCTCCTCGCATCCCCCGGTTGAGCCTTGTATGTGCCCTGACTGGGGATCAAACCCACAGCCGTAGCATATCCGGACAGTGCTCTGCCCAACTGAGTTACACAGCTGCCAGGGCATGTCATTTCTATTTTTAGAGTTTTCAAATTTCTCCTGAATTGGCTACCTGTTCACACTCCCCTCATCTTTGGTTATAGGATCTTTATCATATTTACAAATGTTATTTTTAGCTCTTTCCTGCTAATCATTAGGTGTGAATCATTTGTTGATCTCTTTAAACTGTATGATGGTTCTCTCCGGCATGTGTCACATTTCTTGTTTCTTCACTCCTATAATTTTTGGTTGCATACTAGACATTGTGGCATATATGCATTACAGAAATTCTTGATTCTGTTGTCCTCTGAACAGTGTTGAAATTTGTCCTAGTGGGAGTTAAACTACCAGCAGATCACTTTCAATAGCTGTAGGCTAGGGTGTCTGTTTCATTAGCTCAGGTCTATTTTAGTTTTGCCTTCACTACTGGGATGTAATCGTTATTCCTACGGCACGGCCTTTCTGGAGTTTCAATGGAAAGGCTGAGGTATTTACAAAGCCTTTCTAACCTTTCAAACGCTGTCCCACTTATCACGAACAGAAGCCAACATTTCTGCTTATCTCTTTTAGTTTCCAAGGCGCTGTTTTTCCATGGCTTTGTGGAACCTTTTCTCTGCATTTTTCCTGATTTATAAGTCAACCAATGATTTGAGGAACCATTAGGTGCATATTGTGATATTGCTCCCTTTGTGTCTTTTTTTTTCCCTTTCCAATAGGGTCCCTCTCTGAAGTCTTTCCAATTATTCCCAAATTTCTCAGATTCCTCAGACCCAACAGACTGGGGCTTTCTGCTTGAGTTCATGATCCTTTACTAATTTGTGCATACAAAAATTCATGAATCTGAAGAACATTTAAAATGACACAGCAGAAGAATGGCTATGGTAATATGCTCTTCCCCTCCTATGTTCCTCACCTCATTAGTTCTAGAATATTTGAAGATAAGGCAAATAAAACAGTTTTGGGCAGCTAGTAAATAGACTCAATACAAATGGTTGTGTTCAAGCAGAGAGGTATGTCTCTTTTCTAGTCACATTAGTTCTGAATAAATATATTAATATGTTAGCATTTATCTTTAAAATATTCTGCCTCCATTTTCTCCTGGAATTTAATAATACAAAGGGAAAGATGAAATAACTGGCATTTTTGCTTTCTTGGCTTATATCATCTGGTCCCAAAATACTTCTAAAATGTCCTATTAGTCCTTGATATTTAAAAATTTCTAAAATATATCTGTGTAGAAATGTCTATACATTTGGAAAGCAGCAAAATTTTTCCATCTACATGCCCAAATTTTATTATTCCAAAAATATTTTTTAAGTTGTCTAAAATGATTTTATATGTATAATTTTAATTTCTCTAATAAAACTCTATAATTCCAAGTTCTGTGTACCAACATCAGAATTATAGGGGTGCCAGAAGAAGACAGAGAGCAAGATATTGAAAGCCTATTTGAAGAAATAATGACAGAAAACTTACCGTACCTGGTGAAAGAAATCGACTTACAAGTCCAGGAAGCACAGAGAACCCCAAACAAAAGGAATCCAAAGAGGGCCACATCAAGACACATCATAATTAAAATGCCAAGGACAAAAGACAAAGAGAGAATCTTAAAAGCAGCGAGAGAAAAACAGTTAGTTACCTACAAGGGAGTACCCATATGACTTTCAGCTGATTTCTCAACAGAAACCATGCAAGGCCAGAAGGGAGTGGCAAGAAATATTCAAAGCGATGAATAGCAAGAACCTACAACCAAAATTACTCTATCTAGCAAAGCTATCATGTAAAACTTATGGTCAGATAAAGAGCTTCACAGACAAGAAAAAGCTAAAGGACTTCATCACCACCAATCCAGGATTATTTGAAATGCTGAATGGCATTCTTTAAGAAGAGGAAGAAGAAGAAACAGGTAAAGATAAAAATTATGAACAACAAAGGGACAATAAATACCTATCAACCAGTGAATATAACAATTAAGTCAATAAAAAATCTGATGAACAGAATAAACTGGTGAATATAATAGAAGTAAGGGCATAGAAAGGGAATGGACTGACAATTCTCAGGGGGAAGGAGGTGTGAGGGGTATGGGAAGAGACTGGACAAAAATCTTACACCTATGGATGAAGACAGTGGTGGGGGTAAGGGCATGGGGGGTGGGAACCAGGTGGAGGGGAGCTATGGGGGTTAAAAAAAAGGAACATCTATAATAATCTGTACAATAAAGATTTATTTAAAAAATAAAATAATTACAATTTCTGTTATCCAGTCTCCACCATCCTCCTGAAAATAGTGTCAAGTCTTTTTCTTTTATTCTTTCTTCCTGGAAGAATTTTCGTTTGTTCGACATTTTACCAATGTAATGTTCTATCGATTGTCTTGGCAATTTTTGTCTTTGTTTTTTCATGCAGATTTCATGTCTGCCCTTCACCTTTCCATTCTTGACATCACTAACCTCCCTTTGCTTGTATGTTCATATCCTATTGTTTATTTAGGGCTTTTGGCTCCTGTTTTATAAAAGTCAATCCTCATTTTACATTAACGAGGATTATTAAAATCCACAAATAATTAAGAAGTGATATTATTTTCTGGGCACTGTATTTTCCCACTGTGGATAAAATAGTAAGGTTAGAATCTATTAGCGGACAGGTAAATATCAATAAAACAAAATGAAAACATGATCCTAATTACTAAGAGCAGACTTACTGATAGAAATAAATTTAGGGATGTGATTTTTAATTTCTGCCAAATAAGATTTATCTGAGAAATTTAAATATGGGTCAATAGAAGAAAATCTATTAAGTATATCTCTATCTTTAAAAAAGAACAAAGGCCTAGAATGTTCAAGAAACATCTGGGAGGCCAGGGAGGTGGAATGGCTGAGTAAGGGAAAACACAGTAGGAGAAAAATAAGAGAAGTAAACAGGAGGGGAGCAGATCATGAGGGCTTTATGGGCCAGTGTAAACAAATTATCCCAGGTTTGGTGAGTAAGAGCCCCTTTAAGTTAGTTCCAATCTCCTTTTGACATGTCCTCATCACTCTGAGTACTTTATGTTCTGGTTCTGGTACTTTAAGATGTCCTAGACTTACCTTATACTTTCTTAACCACAGTCCTGGAAACAGAAATTTCTCTAAGAAACCCTAATTCTTATTTGTCAAGAATGGTACTTAGAAATTAAGATTTGGGCATTGTGGTATTTTATATTTTTTAGTCTGTTTTTGCTCTTTAAATCCTTTCCAAAAAAACTTATTTCCTTTATAGCTAAATTTTAAAATTTATTGGCCAAGTTGTATTTATTTTTCAGGATTTTTTTAAATGTTTTTAAAAATATCTTTTTAAATTTATTTTTATTGAATTTATTGGGGTGACATTAGTTAATAAAATTATATAGGTTTCAGGTATACAATTATATATTGCGTGTTTACCACCACAAGTCAAGTCTCCTTCCATCACCATTTATGGAACAGGTTTGGTTTTGCCTCAAACAGATTTGATTTTTGATCAATTTTTTTGAGGGGGTTATGTTTCTATTCTGTTTCACTGGTTTCTGCTTTCAACTTTATTTTTGCAGTTTATTTTGGGTTGATTATATTTCTCAAGACTTTTAATATTCTTGATTAAAGCTGCATATCTATGGATAAAGCCAGGCTCAGTATTTTTAAAAGTGCCCAAGTAATCCCTGTATGCAGCAAAGTTTGGGAACCACTGGGAAATGACAATCATTTGTTAACTTACTATCTTGTTCCTTGCTAAATATAGTAACAAGTTAAAATTTATCTTTCTTAAATATAACTTCTTATAATGTACTAGAGGCCCAGTACACAAAATTCATGGACTAGTAGGGTCTCTAGCGACTGCTGGCTGCCAGCCAGGGCCTCTCTCTCTTCCCCCAGCTGGCCCCGCCCCCTGGTCAAACTCCCGGACAACTCTCAGTGGAGAGTACAATTTGCATACTATGCTTTTATTATATAAGATGCTGCAATCCAGTGTTCCTGAGAAATAATACCCTTTAGGATACTCAGAAGTTGTGCATTTCACCCATACTTGTGAAGTGAAAGCAACCACAAGTATTGGAGAAACAGATTGTGTTTTTATGAGACTAAGGAACCTTAGTTTAAACCACAAAGTAGTCATAATAAAGAAGAGAAATCAGAAATCCAAAATTATGATTAATAAATCAGCAATTATTGCTTTTAGAAATTCCATTTAAATGGCAGCAGCATTCTGCTTTGTCTATATGATAGAAGAGCCATTTTGGCCAGGGGAAGAGGAAAAATGCATTCATTATAAAATTGAGCCCAGATAAAGAAAAATTCACCAGCAAACTAAATTTATTGCAGTCCTATATCATTTTCCCCCTGATTTTTCCTAAGTTTTCTCTCTCCTATCTTTCCCTCTCCCCTCCCTACCTAATTATATTTGCAAATTCTTGCCATTTGGAACAGTTTTGAGAGCAATAGAAAAGTGATGTTTGAGAGGTGAAAGGCAATCACACCCGGCCTGGAATCAATTGATAGGGAGAATTCTCGACAGCACTCACCAGCTGATTCCCAGCTGCATGGCGATGCGGCTGCTCAGCAGCAGTCTTAGCAATTTGGGTCCACTCATGGTAATTGGTTTCAGATGAAGTCAGAACAACTCCTCTCACACTGTCCTCGTCCCATTGGCCAAGGAATTGGAGGACATAGTGTAACGTCTTCAAGGCAAACTCCCATCTTCATGGAAATCCCATCACTTCTCTTCTAGTCTCAGTTGGATCCGACTGGGTCCTGGGAGTCCCCGTGTGGTGAAGAAGGATTATGATCATGTTATTTCAGTGGTTAGTTGTGCTCACCCTCCTGCGCTGGCTGTGACTCTTGCCTTTCTTTCAGAACATCTTGCTTTACACACACTAAATGTGTCTCTAATCATGTAATTAAGGAAAATGTTAGTGATCATATTCCTAACTTGGAAAAGAAATAATCTTACTCTCACAAGTGCCCCCCCCCCCGCTTTACATTTTAAGCTATACAGAAAAAGAAAAGAAACTGTTTTCAATAGATACTGTTTTCTTCTTTCCTATGATTTCAGAATTCCTCAAGAGGAGAAATTGGGCCCATCCTCTTTGTAATTTCACAGATTGTAAATGTCATTTTCAGCTTCAAGTAAAGTTTACACAAGGAGGACCTATTAGCTAACAGAGGAAGCCTGGAAGCAAAGTGTTTCCGAGGTCGGTTCAGTAACTGGAGAATGTGATAAAGGACTCAGGTGTTTGGTGCCCTTTTTATCTCAGTGTTTTAGAGACGCCTACACTCCTGGTAGAAAGATGGCATCACCAGAGCCGAATATCCCATCTTCAGGATATATACTATTCGTTTGTTCTGGCCAATATGGAATGACACACTCTCTGGAAAACAAACACAAACAAAAAAAAAATCCAAATTCACAGTTTTGATGATTTCCATATTACAAATTTCCCATGACCAATTTCAAACTCCAGTAAGAAACCACTGAATGCAGTGATGGGAAAAGATGCTCGCAGTCAAGAACCAATATATGCTGGCTACCACCAACATACCACCAGATGCCAACCAAAGTCAGGAAGAATTTTAAAAATTTATCTAGAGAGAAAAAGCTTTCCCAGAAATCTTTAAATTCCCTATGCCTCATTGGTCTGGCTTGCATCGAGTGCCTACCACTAAGCTAATTACTGGAGTGACTACAATTTGCAAAATACTGGAGCAGTTCAGCGGCCAGGGAGGGAATGAGAATGCTCAGTGGGTGGGAAATAATAGTGTCTGTCAAAGGGACAAAACCAGACATAGCTATGTTCTATGCATAGATACACATGAGGAGGAATATAGAAATGTAAGCATATATATTTTTTATTTTACTTCCAGCATCTTTTTATGAGTCTACCATAAAAACACACACACATCATTTGGATGTGTCATTTTTTTGTTTGGGCAACTCCTGGAGCCTAGTCATGGTGAAACTTCAAAGTGGAAGAAGATTACGAGCTGAGTTGGCTTGCCAGCTCTCAGAGTGCACTTCAAACAGTCTGAATGGTTGAGGACAGCTAAAATTCCCCAAGAAAAACACTGTCTCTTATGTGAAACATGACCCTGAACAATGTTAATATATTTTTGAACTTGAACACTTTATTATCTGCTGTTCTACTGTACCTTTCTAAAGCATGCTCATCATTTCTAGCAATTGAGGTGGTTCCTTTTTATTTAAAAGCATGAAGTCTTCCCCAGAATGCTGTGCGTAGCTGAGTTAACGAGGGTAGCTAAGGATGGTTAGAAGGCTCTGGGCAGACAAAAATAAATACTGTGTTTTCTTGAGGTCAAAAGTAAAGAGGCATGTTTGTTCTTCTTGATTAATGGATAGTAATTCAGGTTTTCTTTTTCATTACACTCTTTTCTAGTTTCTTCTTGTATTATTTTTAAAGAAGAAAGATGTCGGCTCTTTTTTTAAATGTTCATATCTGTTGTGCATTATTTTTTTTTGCTCCTTTGTTCTGAGTACTTTGCCCCCAAACATACACATACCATGGTATCTATGAATTTACATTTTTTATCTTTAAATGGAAGCTATATTTTAGATATCTTTTTGGCTCTATCTGCTATTGCTAACTACTATTTTGCTTATTGAAAATTCGGAGGTGACATGAGCAGTTCAAAAATTTGTACCCATAGTGATGAGGGGTTAGTAAGCCTGCTGCATCAAACTCTAGGCTACCAGGTCAATATTAGAATGCCTTTCTGAGTTGATAATTTAATTCCCCAAGATGGGCAATGCATGATCAAACACAAAAAGGACTCTGTTAATAATGTCACTGCAATGATAATGAGCTATCTGTTGCCATATAATTTAGTTGTGTTAAGTTGGGGATGTTCTATAGAACCTGACATGGTTTAACCTATGTTACAATGAGCAATTTGACATTTACATCTGCGTGTGTGTGTGTGTGTGTGTGTGTGTGTGTAGCTTAAAATTTTTATTTTCTTTTATTTTGGAAAAGGAATAATAATCACTTTGCTCTCTGTTGGTAGAGAACGACTCAAAGTGAAACTGACTTAGATTCAAAGGAAAAGATGTTGGGAAGATGTACGAAAGCAACCCTTTGATGTTGATATACATTCAAAAAAAAAAAGAATGAATTGTCAATCTTGGAGATATTTAGTAAAAAATTAAGGTATCTTTGCGTTCAATATTTTAACAATATCTTATTCAGAGTCCAAATGGGTAACTCAAAAAGAGCTGGCACATCCTTCCATGTTTGTTCAGTTATATAAATTTAGTTTTGGCTCCAAAACAAATTTATGAACTGATCTCTCATTTTGAATTACTGAGTAGATATATCCATTACCCACAATCCAAGAAAATAAGTGGTTCCTTCTCCAGAAGCACTTTATGAATATTTAAATCCCCCACCTCAATCTAAAACTTGATAGTCATTTTTTAAATATGTATTTGGGGGGGGGGGTTGACTAATTGCTTGAGTATTCCATGAATAAATTGTGATAAAAATAATCTAGCTTTTATACTTCAAATAAAGATAATGATGCCATTTTCCTAATGCCAACTTTAGAAGGCAAAAATTTAAACAATTCATATATGTAATAGCTGTTCCTTTGTACTTCTAAAATCTAGGTCTGTTATATTTACACTAGAGGCCTGCTGCACGAAAATTCATGCCAGAGTAGGCCTTCCTCCCCCGGCTGCCGGCACTGGCTTCTCTCTCTCTGACGCCAGGACCTGGGCTTCCCTCCTTCGGCCACAGGCAGGCACCAGGAACCCGGCTGACTTCTCTCAGCCTTGGCTTCATCAGGAAGGACATCCGGAATGAGGTCTGGAAGTCATCCAGTCTAATTAGCATATTATCCTTTTATTACAGGTTTCTTGTTTACTATTTCTCTATACAAAAATATCAGTTTTGAAAAAGTTAAAATTGGTTCAATATCAATTTTAAGTTGGTTTTCCTCAGTACCAGAATGTGTCTTAATGAAATGTAGATAATTTACTCACTGCATTATTAGTTAGGGTAATTTTAAAATTTTAATTTGCCATCTGTTTTGCTTCTATAGTAACACAGGTAAATGAAGTATTAGCAAATTAGTCAGAAGCAAATGTGATTTACAATTGATTCTTTTAAGCTTCAATATTCCACCTCTTTTAGAAGAACTTCATGTGATTATTGCAGATTTCTGGTTATTCCAAAATATTTTAAAATGTGTTTTTTAAAAAACATGTTATTTTTTTTTTTTTTTTACCAAGAGCATATTTTATATTTTAAGAATTGAAATTTATTCTAGAATAGTTTTAGATTTATAGAAAAGTTACAAGGATAGTGTAGAGAATTCTCATAATTTCTATTTTTAATCTTGCATGAATATTATATAGTTATTACAACTAATGAATCAGAAGTGATATATTATTATTTGTAGTCTATACCTGATTAAGACTTCCTTGGTTTGCACCCAATGTCCTTTTTTTTCTTCCAGGACCTTATTTAGGATATTACATTTCAATTAGGAGTTATGTTTCCTTAGGCTCTTGTCTATGACAGTTATTCAGCCTTCACTTTTTTTTTTAAATAATTCTTTAACAAATAAAATATGCCCCCTTTATTCCCACCACTGGCCCTCTCCAACCCCTCTCTGCCTACCCCCAGGCCCTCAGCACCCTACTGTTCATGCCCATAGGTTATGCATATATGCATACAAGGTCTTCAGTTGATTACCTCCCATTCACTCACCCTCGCCCACCTTCCCTCTGGAATTCTGCACTCTACTCCATGCTTTCCTGACTCTGGATCCACTCTGTTCATCAGTTTACTTTGTTACTTCGATTCCACATATGAATGCAATGATGTGATACGACTTTACTTATTTCTTTTGACCTTACCAGTCTTAAGGAACTCTGGTCAGATACTTGGTAGAATATCCTTCAATTTTGGTTATCTGATGCTTCTCTCATGATTTTACTAATGTTATGGGTTTTGGGGAATAAACCAAGTAGGGTCTCAAATGCAAGTTTTGTTCTGTCTTCCCATTTTCACACTGTGGATGTTTATGTTAGTGAAAGAACATGGTAAAGGTCTCCTAGAAACAGGGGTATTAACTGTATTATTTTCCATCCTATCTAAAAATCCTATCTAATAAAAGAGTAATATGCAAATTAGGCATCATTCCATCACAAAGATGGCCACCCCCATAGCCACAAGATGGTGGTGCCCATTGCCACATCCTATCTAATAAAAGAGTAATATGCAAATTAGGTGTCACTCCATCACAAAGATGGCCGTCCCCATAGCCACAAGATGGCCACCCCCATAACCACAAAATGATGGCACCCATAGCCACATCCTATCTAATAAAAGAGTTATATGCAAATTAGGTGTCACTCAGTCACAAAGATGGCTGCCCCCATAGACAAATGGTCGCGCCCAGTTCGGGTCAGCCCCGCCACTGAAGTGGTCAGGCCTGTTAGCCAGGCAGGTGGCCAGGGAAGTAGGGGGCCCGAGGGGCAGAACAGGCGATCAGAGAGGACTGGGGGGGGGTCCTCTGCCCAGGCCAGAGTCCTTTGCCAGTGATCGGAGAGGGCAGAAGCAGAGCCGGTGATCAGAGGGTTATGAGGGTGCCCTACCCATGCATAAGGCCTGGGCCAGAGGCCTCAGACCTGGGCAGGGGCAAGGGTGAAGATTGCAGGGGCCTGGGCTCTGGTGGAGCCCACAAAGAAGGGGTCTGGGGGTCCCCTGCTCAGGCCTGCAGCCTTGACCAGAGGCTACAGTGGGGCAGGGGAAGAACCAATGATCTCAGGGCCTGGGCAGGGGTAGAGCTGGTGATCAGAGGGGCAAGGGAGGAGCTGGCGATCCCAGGGGTCTGGGCAGGGGTGGAGCCAGTAATGCAGTGGTTTGGGGGTCCTCTGCCCAGGCCTGTAGCCTTAGCCAGAGGCTGCCAGTGGAGCAAGGGCAGAGCCGGTGATGGCAGGGGGCAGGATCAGAGCCAGTGATCACAGAGGCTTGGGTTCTGTGAAACTGGCGAATTCAGGGGTCTGAGGGTTCTCTGCCCAGGTCTGTATTTTCGGCCAGAGGTTACAGGCCTGGGCAGGGGTGGAGCTGGGATTGGAGGGGTGGGGTGGGGAGCCAGTGATCGGAATGAAACACCTTTAAAGGAAATACCTTATAGAGGAAACACCTTTTCTGACTGCTCATTGGCTAAGCTTCCTGTATGCCACTGATAATATCCTTAGTAACTTGGGTAATAAGAATCCCTAAAGGCAATCTAGGGTTTTTCCACCACATTCCTGGAGAAAAAAAAAGAAGGTCCACTGCTGGAGGGCTAAGAAATGTCATATCCTGCCCTACCCAGTTTGGCTCAGTGCCTAATTCCTCAGCCTGCTGATGGCAGGGTCTGGGTTCAATTCTGACCAAGGGCACGTACCTAGATTGCAGACTCCTCCCTGGCCAGGGCCTAGGTAAGGGCATATGCAGGAAGCAACCAATCAAAGTGTCCCTCTCACTTTGTTGTTTCTCTCTGTTTTTCCCTTCTCTTCCACATTCTCTAAAAAGTCTGTGGAAACATATCCTCAGGTGAGGTTAAAAAAAAAAAAAGAAAGAAATGTCATATCCTATGAAAGACGCATCTTGAAAATGCCTAAAGAAAGTTGTTATTTTTTCATGGTGAAGGGACTGGAGTTCGTGTTGATGAAAACATCTTGTTGGCTGTGGTGACTGGCAGTAGCTACAGCAGTGGGGTGATGGGGCTCGTGGCTTCCCCTGATTAGCCTGGTTGACTCCACAAAGGGAGACCAGACTGTGGCTTAGGCCCACTCCCCAAGGGGAGCAGGGAGTGAGCCTGAGCCGTCAGTAGGTCATGTCCTGAGGGCTCCCAATATGTGAGAGGGGGCAGGCTGGGCTGAGAAACACCCCACCACCACCACCACCATCAGTGCACAAATTTCATGCACCGGGCCCCTAGCACAGTTATAAGTGCATTATGTGATAAAGTTAGATTTTCCAAAGCAAGGCAATTCATAACTTCAGCAAAATTTTGCTTCCCCCTGTAAAGCGTCAGGTGGTGGTTATGAATTTCCAGTGGTGATTTTCTGACTTTTCAATCATAAATAAACAGGTCTAGAAAAGACAATCCCAGATGCTCAGGAGACTCTGTAGTATATAAAGCAGTAGTTTTCTAACTTGTTAGCCATGAAAATCTCTGTTCCAAATAAATTTTGTGTGGTCATATAAACAAATAAAAGTAGACTGGTCTGATTGAAACAGGTCCCCAGAGTGACATTCTTACAGTATAACTGAAAAGCGACCAGTTTGATAGATTGTTAGAATGAACAGGAAACAAATATACCTATTTCACATTAGTCCTACAAGGCTTCAATGATAGGTGATGTGTCTATTGTTGCAAATTTACATGGCGTGGTTGCTCCAGAAACATTAGACGCCTCTTCTCAAACTGTAATTTCATAAATCCAATTTATTCCATCCCCAAAATACATAGAATGCTGAGGAGAGAGAATTATATTTTATAATTAATTTTATATTGTTAAATTGAGAAAATTACTATAGCTCTTCTGGTTTTGCTGCTTTTCTGGGCCTGGAGCTGAACACAGCTGAAGACCAGGTGTATTTGGTGTGAGTCAGAGCCTCAATGTTATATGGCTTACTGCTTAAGGGCTATGCTCCAGCCCTCTTGTTCATTTTCCCTTTAAGGAGGTCTAACCCACATGACCAGCAGCATGCCAGGAGAGGGAAGGTCAGGGGAAGGTCTGAACACCATGACCAGCAATATGAAAGGGAAAGGGGTCTAAACAGCATGACCAGAAATATATTAAGGGAGGAAAGGTTACCCTGGGTTTGTGGTCCTCATTTTTCCAGTTTTTCCCATTGTAGGTACCTGGGGCTTTCCGACCTGCTGACCTTCTTTCTGTATGTGGCCCATTGTCCTTGCTCTGATCATGTCTGTCTAACTGCCTACCACAGTTATGTGTGTGCACTTGACTTTTTTTTTTTTTTTTTTTTTTTTTTTTTTTTTTTTTTTTTTTTTTTTTTTTTTTTTTTTTTTTTTTTTTTTTTTTTTTTACCTGAGTACATATTCTGGCAAAATAGCAAGAGCCACGATTCACCTTTTGCTCCCCACACTCCTACACTATTGGTCAGCATAATGTAGGGAGTCAGTGAACACTCACTGAAATAACTCTTTAGCCTGCCACAGAGTGACTTTCCAGAAAAATACAACTTTTGCTTAATCACTCTCCTGCATATTGAATACTAAACACTCACTTCAATGTTTAATGTTACTTGAATGCTACCAAAGTTACTCAACTAAGAATAGAATGGGCACAGAGGGAACGCCTCTGTGTTGGTGTGTCTTTTTTCAGTGTGCATTGTATTTCTCTCCCTCTCTCTAGGATTTTGTAAAGCCTACAGTGACTTCCAAGTATTTTCCAATGCAGAGACTTCGCGAGTTTTCTCGCTTACAAATCCACTGTCTGCCTAACGTTAGCTTGCTGCACTTGTCATTGTTGGTTGGTTGGTTTGTTTTTTTGTCGTCGTCTTCAGCTTTTTAGTAGTCTCTGTAACTAACTGCATGACTTTTAAGATGTTTAGATGCCATTTGAAGGCTGCATTAAAGGAGGTCACTTAGAGTTCAGAAATGTTTAGAAAAGAGAGGGGGGAAAAATCTTAGGTCTAAGTTCTCCTTGAGGGTAGCAATTCTGAACCTGTGCATGGTTTGCAATCAAGGTACACTATGCCATGCTAAGATGATCTCTTGGGAATCAGGGGGCGGGGGAAAGCAAAATGAAAAACTGGGGCAAAAGAAGTGGTGCCATATTTAAGGGAACAGATTAATCTCCCAGCCCTGAATCATTCACAGAAGTACGTGTAGAGATTCATGGTCATTTTAAAGCCACGCACTGACTAAGTGTGCAAAAGAAATTTAAAGAACAAAAACAGAAATTTCCATTGCTCTGCCTGAATTTATTGCTCTTAATTGTGGAACATATGCCCCCAGGCCATTAAGTCATAAAGGAGGATCTTCTGAGTCATTATGCCCTTTCTCGTTTGGCCCGGAGGGAAGTAGCACTAAAGATGGTCATTTGCGTATTTTAGTATACTACTTTACATGTGGCCAGTCAGATTACCCAGCGAGAGGAAGAGAGAGGAGACGGAAATGACCAATAGCTGGCTTCTGGCTGGATAAAACATTTACACATAACTTTTGGCTTCTCCTCAAGTGGAGCTTTTGTGTGGGATTTATAGGTCAGATAGCTCAGCAGTTTCAGCCTGCTGCCCACTGTACCTTAACAAAGCTTGTGCGTGTTTGTACAGCTGGACTGGTAGCTGTGGGAGTCCCAAGAATCCCACAAGGCCTCTGTCCTCTTACCTCCCCTTTGCCATTTACCAGCATACAAATACATACAGAATGAAACTGTCTGACTAGCAGGTTAAAGGCCCACAATTCAAGTCCTGTTTATTTTCTTTCCTTGATTTCCTGCTGCTACAGTGAGTAAATGGTATTTTTCCCCCTTGCGTTTTTTTTTTTTTTTTTAACCTGTTTTTCTATCAAAGTCTGGTAGGGAATGAAAGAAATAGGAACATTTTAACATAGTTTATGGGACTCAAGCTTTGGTACTAGTATATGTATTATTTTGAATCTCTCTCTTTCTCTCTTCTGCCCCCCACCACCACCACCACTTCTGTTTCCTTTTTCTCAAGGTTTTCCCACTCTCCTCTTTTTCTCATCTTTTGGGGAGAGGAGGAGGAATGGGAATTATTTATCCAAAGGAAGGAAAAAAAAAAAACATCCCCAACTCTTCAAGTGTAACTTCACCCTGAGGAAGGGTGTTATTTTAATTACCGCTGAACCCATTCTGTAGGGAGGCCTGTAAATGCTTGATGCAGCTAAGAGAGTGGCAGTTAATATACCTTTTGAATCAGTGCCACAAACTACAAAGGCTGCATCTGGGGAGGTATTACTTTTGTAAGAAAAAAATACTTGAGACTTTTCTTTAAATGCTTATAAATTCCAGTCAATCTTAGGTTCATTTCATTTTTCTCCATAAAAAAAAAAATCCTTCCATGTAAATTATTTAAAATCTTATCAATTAAACAGAAAAGGAACATGATTCTGAACTTCAGTGAATATCGCTAAGCTCATAGGTTTGATGTGTTCGTTTATATTTTGAGTTGTTTACTGTTCTTTCCAACATCAGTTATTAAACTCCTTGAATTAGAAAATGATCAAATTGATGAAGAAAGGTTTTTTACATGTCCAATAATCTTAAATGATCCTGTTTCTTCATATCAGAAGACATTTTTTTAAATTAGCAAAAATAGTCTATTGCTTAATTTTTGATGTTTTTAATAATTGATCACCCTTCACCTTCTGGGTAGCTGTTTTGGCAAATGATGTATGACTGGGGGATTATTGGAGTTAGATGAAACTGGTTGGCAGTCAAGTCTCACAGTTTAATTAATTAGCTCATTATTTTAGGAAAAGGCATGGAATCATTTGGAACCTCAGTCTCTTCATCTCAGAAATGGGAGAATGGTACTTCTTTGCCAATTTCACAGGGTTGTTGGGAGAATCCACTGATACGATGGCTGTCAAAGTTTTTATACATGGAGAAATTATATGGATATCTAAAGTAGGTTTTTAAAAGAATTCCTCTTGATATTTGAGCTTTTTCTTTCCTTCTTGAGAAGATATTTTCAGGGCAAATCCAGAGTTGCTGAAAGGTACAACTAGTAAATTTCAAAGACAAGCTAAGAAATTTCTTTTTGTAAAACTGGTGTTTGCACTGTCTTTTAACAAATTATAAAGGTACCTGAAATAAAATAAAATAAAATAAAATAAAATAAAATAAACAACACCTGATTTTTTTAGTAGTAGATCCAATTGATTTAATTATAAATGTCCAGGAAAAAAAATGCCCATAATCTTATTTCAAAACACTCCAGGATGCTTAAACTTCACACTCTGTTGACATTTTAAATGACTTAGCAGGAAACCTTCTGATGTTTATCCTTCCATTTGCTAAAGTTCCTTAGTTCAAAGCCCCCTATGGAATTGCAAACTTATAGGCCCTGATTTAATAAGGAAAATACACACATAGCTTCACAAGAAATAGGCTTGGAGTTAGATTGGACTTCATGTAACACCTTTGCCATTAAGAATCATTAGAAACATGACTTTTTTTAAACATTTACCTAGAGCATTGAGAGCAATTCCTAATATTCTGAAGGGATCCTAGTTAAATCATTTTTCCCTCAGGAATTTTTTTTTCATTAAATATTTTAATTAGCATATAGAAAATATGTTTTGTTTTTCCCCCTCTCATCTCCTACCCTTTCCATTTCCATATGGCAGTCTCCATCGAGGTAGGAGGCATCTTAGAACAATTTTATGTCCATGCCCATGGCAGTTCACATCCATACTCAGCCTTAGTCTAATAAGAATAGGAAATCTCTCCAGAATATTTACTCTCATCATTTGGATCCTGTACTGGTGATATTTTCTTTATCTGATAGCTTTTGCACAAAAGTAAATATTTTATTTGAGTACAACTAATATTGTTCTTCAATTTGAAAAGAATCTAAGGAAAAAAATTAAGCCTATTTTTATCTGCTTTTTAAATTTGTCTGTATTTGTATTTACTCTTTTTTCTTCCACTTTTAAAAAATCTACCTGACATCTTTTTGATCTTTGAAATGTCTTTATTTAAAAAAAAGGGGGGGGAGGGGGCATTTAGCTCTAGCTGGTGTGGTTCAGTTGGTTGGAGTGTCAATCCATACACGGAAAAGTCATTCTTGGGTTCATTTCCTTGTCACAGCACATACCCAAGTTGCAGGTTCAATCCCCTGTCAGGGTAGGTATGGGAAGCAACTGACTGGTCTCTCTCTCTCTCTCTCTCTCTCTCTCCCCCCCCCTCTCTCTCTCCTTTCCTCTCTTTCTCTCAAATCAATAAAAATGTATCCTTGGGTGAGGATTAAAAAATTTAAAAATGACAAGCATTTAGATTCCCATGTGATAAGTTAATTTAGGGTTTTGTATTCCTTGTTCTATAATCATTCCTGGAGGCAGGATCCTGCTGGTAGTATGTTTAGCCACCCCGGTACAACTCTACTGCTGTTCTTAGCCACTTACATGGTGGGACAGGTAGCGAAGGCCAGAACCAGCTGCTGCTCTCATAACATTTCCATGTAGCAGACTTTGTTAAGGCATTGGCTAGTTCGCATAAGTGCCCAGCATATACTTGCCCTTCAGCAGTCCTCTAACTTCAATAGTTTCTTTCCCTTAAGATCCCAAAACATCCCAGAACGATCTTTTTAGTAAATCAGAGGAGGTTGTTGAAACTTACAGCCAACCTTTAGGTTCAGACCAGCAGCTGAGTACTTTTTTTTTTTTTTTTGAGAGTTTTGGTTAAGGAAGTGTTTATATTCAAAATCCTTAATGAGTTTCTTAACTTGGGCAGGAGAAGAAGATGCAATCAAGATGTGTTTCCCCTGTGAAAAGTGGAAGGTTGTTGAAGAGTATTAAAAGTTGAACAGCTGGCCGCTGTTTATGAAAACAGCCGGGCTCTTATCCATAAGACAGGAAAAAGAATCAAAAGCCAAAGTCTCTTTTTTCAAGATACAGCTGGAAGATTTTCAGAGTTCAGGGAAAATTTTAAACCTGGGGTAGACACAACTCACCCCCTCGCCACCCCCTCCCACCCCCCTTTATAGATATAGGAAAAACAAGAGTAAGAGAATATCTTGAGAATAAAAATACATTTATCAATTCTATAATTTATATCCTATCAAATGCATGTGTCACTTTGGGAGGAAACTTTTTTTGTTGCTAACTTTTTGTTAACTTTTACCAGAAATAAAAACAGGTGAATAATGTGGCTACTATCTAAACTAATAAAAGTATAATATTAAAATTGACCGTTTCTTTGGGATGCCTAAGCCACATCCACCAGCCAATCAGAGTGACTGTATGCAAATTAGCCCAGGCAAGATGGCGGAGGCCACAGCCCCGGGGTCTAGTAGGGCAGACGGAAGACCTCTGCCTCGGGATCCAGGCCACAGCTGCTGGACGGAAGGAGCAAGCTGGCCCATGGCCACAGCTGCAGGGCGGGAGGAGTGAGCCAGCCAGTGGCGGCAGTCTGGATCTCGGGGGGGGGGGGGGGGGGGGGGGGGGGGGGGGGGGGGGGCAGCGGCAGACTGGAAGGGCTAAGCCCTTCCCGTCCGCACCTGACCCCTGCGATCCAGACCGCAGTGAGGGTGGGAGGAGCGAGCTGCGCCAAGGCTGCAGCCTGGAAGGCAATCAATGGCTGAGGCACACACACGGAGGCTTAAGCATCCCTGTGTGTGCCCCACAATGGATTCCAGGCTGATTCCAGGCGGAAGCCGAGAGGTGGGAGAAGCGAGTCCACACTGCTGTCCAGGGGAGACAGAAGCTGTGCCACTGGCGGGTCCCGAATGGAGGGTGGATGGTCCAGAGGTTCAGGTGCTCCTGCTTTGCAGCTGCAGTGCCAGGGCTGCATGGGCAGCTGCCACCTGGCTGGGGCTGAGCCCTGAGCTGGGGGTTAATGCTCCCTCCCTATGGAAGCTTTAATGAGGGAAGGAGGGCTGCTCCCTCTCTCACGCACACACCCACTCCTGGGCCCACTCTCCCGCTGGCTCCATTTTCTCTGCCACAGGGGCAGGGGTCTCCTGTGAGAGGCCCCATCTCCCTTCAGAGCTGAGGTGAACCAGTAGGAGCCAGGAGACAGAGAGATGGCTAGGGGCAGGTAGAGGGAGCAGCAGCCAGGGAGAGTTTGAGGGGAAGTAACCAGGTGGGGGAGGGGTGGAACAGGATGGAGGGAAGAACTTTATAAATGAGTCAGTGGACAGCAGAGTTAAAAAAAAAAGAGGATGTATGAGTGAACTGTAGGGCCTATAATGAAAATCAAATATAGTTGTGTACTGGGGACAGATTTTAAAAGAAGTTAGAAAAGAAAAAAAGATAAATGATAGTGGATAATTAGGCAGGTAGATAGATAGGTATTAAAACAGTGGCAGTAAGTAGAGAATAATGTATGGCAAAGGTAGGATGAGAGAAAAAGAGGGAGGGAAGAAAAGTTATAAAGGGGGAGCTGGTAGAGCTTAAAAGGAGAATGGGAAGAAGGAAGGAATCGGGGAGGGAGCAAAGCAGGTCAGAGGGAGGAAGTGAAAAAAAATTAAGGTGGGAAGGAAGGAAAAGGGGAGGGTGGGCAGGGGTAAAGATAAAGGAAAGAAGGAATGTGGGAAGGGAAGGAGGGTAGTAGAAAAATGAGAAGAATGATGATGGAACAGAAGTAGGAAATAAGGAGGAAAGAAAAGTTTATAAATGATGAGT
>PVJC01025863.1:0-24445 GCA_004026665.1 Murina feae | reverse complement strand
TGGCATCTATGTTCATGAGGGATATTGGCCTGTAATTCTCTTTCATTGTGTTGTCTTTGTCTGGTTTTGGTATTAGGGTAATGCTGGCTTCATAGAATGAGTTTGGAAGTGTTCCTTCCTCTTGAATTTTTTAGAATAGTCTGAGGAGGATAGGTTTTAGTTCTTCCTTAAATGTTTGGTAAAACTTCCCTGTGAAGCCGTCTGGGCCCGGGCTTTTGTTTGCTGGGAGCTTTTTTATTACTGCTTCAATTTCTTCCATAGTGATTGGCCTATGAGATTTTTAGATTCTTCCTGATTGAGTTTTGGAATGTTGTACTTTTCTAGGAATATGTCTGTTTCCTTGAGGTTGTCCAGTTTGTTGGAATAGAATTGTTCATAGTATTCTTTAACAATCCTCTCTATTTCTGTAGGGTCTGTTGTTATTTCCCCTTTTTCATTTCTGATTTTGTTTATTAGGGTCCTCGCTCTTTGCTTCTTGGTGAGCCTGGCTAGAGGTTCATCAATGTTGTTTATCCTTTCAAAGAACCAGCTCTCGGTTTTATTGGTCTTTTGTATTGTCTTTTTGGTCTCCATGTCATTTACCTCCTCTCTGATCTTTATAATTTTCTTCCTTCTGCTTACACTGGGCTTTTCTTGTTGCTCTCTTTCTAAATCTTTGAGTTGCGAGGTGAGGTAATTTATTATCATTGTTTCTTGTTTTCTCCAGTAGGTTTGTAGAGCTGTGAAGTTCCTTCTCAAGACTGCTTTCACTGGGTCCCATAGATTTTGGATTGTTGTGTTTTCTTTGTTGTTCATTGCAATGATTTTTTTTTATTTCTTTTTTGATCTCTGTGGTAATCCAGTCATTGTTTAATAACATGCTGTTTAGTCTCCATGTGTTTGAGTTTTTTGGATTTTTTTTATTGTAGTTGATTTCCAGTTGTATGCCATTGTGATCTGAGAAGATGCTTGATATGATTTTTATCTTCTTGAATTTGAAGAGACTTTGCCTGTGCCCCAAAGTATGGTCTATCTTTGAGAGTGACCCATGTGCACTTGAAAAGAATGTATATTCTGTGGCTTTGGGTTGAAGTCTTCTGAAGATGTCTATTAAGTCCAACTGCTCTAGTGAGTCATTTAGGATTGATGTTTCTTTGCTGATTTTTTGTTTAGAGGATTTGTCCAATGGTGATAGTGGGGTATTAAAGTCCCCCACTACGATTGTATTGATGTCCATCTCTCCCTTGATATCTTCCAGAAGTTTTTTTATGTATTTGGGTGCTCCTATATTGGGTGCATATATGTTTACCAGAGTTATTTCTTCTTGTTGAATGGCTCCCTTTAGTATAATGAAGTGGCCTTCCTTATCTCTTTTTATGTCCTTCACTTTGAGATCTAATTTGTCACATATAAGTATTGCTACCCCAGCTTTTTTTTTCATTTTCATTGGCCTGTAAAACATTTTTACATCCTTTCACTATCTGTCTGTGTGTATCTTTTTTTCTGAGGTTGGTTTCCTGTAAACTGCAGATATGTGGGTCAGGTTTTCTTATCCACTCAGATACCCTATGTCTTTTGATTGGAGCATTTAACTCATTTACATTTAAAGTTATTATTGGTAAATACTTGTCGCCATTTTTATTCTTTACCCTTGTGTTCCTTCTTTGTTTCCTATTTTTACTTTTTACAGTAGGCCCTTTAACATTTCTTGCATGGCTGGTTTGGTAGTAACAAACTCCCTTAGTCCTGTCTTGTCTGTGAAGCTCCTAATTTCACCCTCAATTTTGTTTGATAGCCTTGCTGGGTACAGTATTCTTGGATTCAGACCCTTCCTTTGCATGACTTTATATATTTCATTCCATTCCCTTCTTTCCTGATGTGTTTCTGTTGAGAAATCTGTCGCTAGTCTGATTGGGGAGCCTTTGTAGGTAACTTTCTGTCTCTCTCTGGCCGCTTTTAAGATTTTTTATCATTGGTGTTTGCCAATTTAATTATAATGTGCCTTGGCATTGGTCTTTTGAGGTTCAATTTGATTGGAACTCTATGGGCTTCTTGAATTTGGGTGGGTTTTTTCTTCCCTATTTCAGGGAAGTTTTCTGTCATTATTTTTTCAAACAAGTTTTCTATTCCTTGCTCAGTTTCCTTTCCTTCTGGCACCCCTATTATGCGTATGTTGTTTTGTTTTGCGTTGTCCCAAAGTTCTCTTAGGCTCTCCTTCTGCTTTTTAATTGTTTTTTCTAGGCGCTGCCCTGCTTGGGTATTTTTTTCTACCTTGTCTTCTAGCTCACTGATGCGGTCCTCTGCTTCTTCTAGTCTACTATTGATGCTTTCTATTGAATTCTTTTTAGCAGTGATGTCATTTTTCATTTCTTCTTGGTTCTTCTTCATTTCTGCTTGGTTCTTCATTTCCTCTTGGTTCTTACACAGGTTGTCACATTTGTCTTCCATTTTTTTCATCCACCTTATGACCATTTCTCTGAATTCTTTCTCCGACAAGTTGCTTGCCTCCATTTCATTTACTTCCCTTTCTGGTGATGCCTGTTTTTCTTTCATATGCGGGCTGTTTCTTTGTCTCCTCATGATCTATCTTCTCTCGGTATCTGGTTATATAGGTTTTTCTCTCCTGTGTTTGATTTAAAGGCACAAAATACAACACAGCAAGGCACAATGCACAAGGATCGGAACCCAAATGTATTCATGATACTTATAACCTCACTAAAGGTTACCACCATAGAAAAGACAGTTAAGGTGTAAAAAAGAAAGAAAAAGAAGAAAGGAAAAAGGTATTGCCAAAATAAATTTGGGAAAAGGAAGGCAAAGAAAAAAAATTAAGAGCGATAAAAAAAGAAAGAAATGGAAGGGGGGAAGAGATTGTATCGGGAGAAAACTGAAGTAGAATAGCCACTAGTAGCAACAAATGCCATCTACAAAGACCTAGAGATGAATGGAATTCATCAAATAATCAATCAATTAACAATTAATATCTAACAAAGAAAACAGAATTAAAAAAAATAACCAAAATACAACCAAAAGACAAAAAGAAAACGTGAGACAGTCTCATCAACAATTATAAAAAACCCAGTATAATCTACAATTAAGGAAAGAACAGCACAACAACAGAGAGAAAAAATTTTTGGATAATGAAGAATGAAAGGAGTGAGGTAACTGTGGGCTTGGAGCAGGGGATTGCAAATTAGGTATCTTAGTAGGGTGAAATTTAACGGGGGTAAAAAGAGGGAATAGGGAGAATCTAAAGCATGAGTTGGATAAGAGAAAAAGCACAATAATAGGGGAATAGTGAGGAAGAGAGTGTTGGCATAAAGGTAAAGCTGAGATAGAGTATAATGATGCTATAGGAAACATGAAAATAGAATGAAGAACTCTAATCTCAAAATAATATGAAGATAAAACAATATGAGCCTTAGAAAAAGAATAGTAGTAATAATATTGATTAAAAATAAAGATATAGTAATTAAAAAGGTAAAATTGTGTGGGGAAAAAATACAAAAAATGTTTCTTAAAGAAAAAAAATTTAAAAAAGAAAAAATTAAAAGAAGAGAAAAATGTGAAGTACTGCGGGTCTTTCACTTCTGCTCTTTTGATTGGTACGCCTTAGTCTTGTCAGGTATTCAGGAGAGTATTGAAGTTTCTTGAGATTCACTGCTCCTCTGTGTTGTAAACCAGTCCTGATTTAAAACTGGCCGTATTTCTGCCTGTATTTGTGTTTACAGAAGAGTCAGTTTGTGAATCAGCCTCTGGGTGGCAGTGTTTCTTGAGTGACCTCCGCGGCTATAAGTCCTCTCTAGCTGGCATTTCGGTTTTGTTTTCTCCTATCGCACTTAATACAAGTTTGGGGGAATGGACTGCCCCAGAGCTGGTTTCCGAATCCGTCACTCCCTGCTTTGCTTCTCAAGACACACAAACAGGGTTTTCCCCTGCAGTCTCCATGAGCGACCCCAATTGGATGCTTCTATGCATTGGGTTTAATAATCCCAAGCCTAGATTTAATAATGAGAGGGAAAAAGGAACCCCTCGGAGGAGATGGGCAGGCTCCCTTCCCCCTCCAGCTCTGCGCGCAACTCACCCAATGTCTCTTCTCTGCGACCCAAAACCGAGGCTGTCTTTTCATGTTCAGATCAGTTATGGGGTGGGGTTTTTTTGGTTCCCTTCTGCTAGCAGCCTGCGGGACCCCTTCCCACACTCGGGTCACTCTCGTGCCAACAGCCTTAGACTTTGTGGAGCGCGCGCTGGCCCCTAGGGGCGGGGTGCAGACTCCACTGAGCGGAGGCTTCTCCTGTGCGCATTCAACTCTCCCACCTGGAATACAAACCACGCTTATATCTAATGAAATCTGAGCTTTCCATGAGGAGGTGCAGGGTTCGTCTGGTCCACGTATTCTTGGTTGTGCTCCGGTGTTCCTGGGTTCCTGGCTGGTCCCTGGGTATCCTGTTTGCAGTATCTCTGGATATATACGTTTCTGGTAACAGTCACCTAAGATGGCCAGGTCTCCACAGCAGAGACGGCAGATCCGGGAGTGATTTCAGCAGCAGTGGAGGCAGCGCCCCTTTAAGGGAGCCCCATTTGAGTTCTCCAGCAGTCCTCTGGAGTATAGCTTTTCCACACCCACAAGTTTCCACGCTTGGTACATCCACACACTCCTCGTTCCTTCTCTGTCTCTCACAGTCTTTCAGTCTGCCTTCTCATCGGCAGCCATCTTCCTTCTCCCATTTAGTTTCTTAAAAGTATTTGTTTTTCCTTGATTATTTTTATTAAGGTGTAGATTTTCTCCGATTTACTAAATTTTCAAATGTTATATAAAAAATTTGTAACGTTTGCGTGTTTTTTTTGACTGGTGATTTTGTGCCTATTGGCTTTTGATTGATTCATTATTAGGATGTAGTTTAAAATTTTTAAATGTTTTGAGGTTTTCTTTTTTATTGAAATACTAGGGGCCTGGTGCGCAAAAATTGTGCACTCGGGAGGTCCCTCAGCCTGGCCTGTGCCCTCTCGCAGTCTGGGACCCCTCTGGGAATGTCCACCTGCTGTCATGCTTGGTCAGCCTGGGTGAGGGGCTGATGGCTGTTTGCAGGCTGGCCAAGCCCCCCAGTGTGGACACTCACCCCACTGGGGTGTGGCCAGCCTGGGTGACGGGCTGAGGACCGTTTTCAGGCTGTCCACAGCCCCTTCATGTTTTGGGTCCCTACTGGGGTGCCTGGGCAGCCTGGGTGAGGACTTGAGGGACGTTTTCAAGCTGTTCCCAGTCAGTCCCTTCAGGGTTCGAGTCCCTACTGGGGTACCTGGTCAGCCTGGGTGCCAGGCTGATGGCTTTTTGCAGGCTGGCTAAGCCCCCCAGTGTGGACCCTCACCCCATTGGGGTGTGGCCAGCCTGCGTGACGGGCTGAGGGCCCTTTTCAGGCTTCCCACAGCCCCTTCAGGTTTTGGGTCCCTACTGGGGTACCTGGGCAGCCTGGGTGAGGGGCTGATGGCTGTTTTTTTAGGCTGGCCACAGTCTCTTCAGGGTTCAGGTCCCTACTGGGGTACCTGGCCAGCCTGGGTGAGGGGCTGATGGATGTTTGCA
Organism: Murina feae; assembly: GCA_004026665.1. NCBI lineage: Eukaryota > Metazoa > Chordata > Mammalia > Chiroptera > Vespertilionidae > Murina > Murina feae. The sequence continues at coordinate 18,888 of PVJC01025863.1, read as the reverse complement.
GGCTGGCCAAGCTCTCCAGTGGGGTCCCTCACCCCATTGGTGTGTGGCCAGCTTGGGTGACTGGCTGGGGCTGTTTTTAGGCTGTCCACAGCTCCCATTGACCCAATGTCCTAGCAAGGCTGGCTGGAAGCAGGTTTCTGGTGTTTATTTATCTTCTATAATTGATACACTGTTGCTTTAATCCCAGGCCTAGGCAGGCACCGAAGCCTCTGTTTGCTTCAGCTCCATGGCTTCTATAATTGAAAGAATGTTGCCTTAGTAGACGCCTAGCAGGCTAGGCAGACAGTTTAGTTTACTCTATCGTTGGTGCAATGGAAGCCTGCTGTTTGGTTCAGCTCGGTGGCTTCTACAATTGAAACAATGTTGCCTGAGTCGGGAGAAGCCCAGCCAGCCTAGGCAGACAGTTTACTCCTGGTGCAACGGAGACCTCCTGTTTACTCTAGCTCCGTGACTGCTGGCCTCCATCTTGTCTGGGTTAATTTGCATACAACTGCTCTTATTGGCTGGTGGGTGTGGCTTAGGCATCCCATAGCAACAGTCAATTTCAATATTAGTCTGTTATTAGATTAGATAATATAGTTTAGAAAGATGTAAAAATTATAACTATCTTAACTCTATAACTTTACACAAGTGAAAATAATAGTGTAACCAGCACCCTGATAAGGAATAATATTACCTATATTTAAGAAATCACTTCTTAATCCTCTTTTAGTTATATCTCAATCGAAAGGTTTCTACTGTCCTGACTTAAGATCATAGATTAGGTTCCCTTGTTTTGAATTCTTGTAGCAATGATTATGCTGTACTGTTTTATGCCTGGCTTCTTTTATATAACTTTCTTTGTAATGTTAATCTATATTATGTGAAGCAATAGTTTACTCCATGATTATTATATTCCATCTTACATATTGTCCTCCTGTTGATAGGCATTTGTGTTCTCTATTTTGACAATAAGTGACGAGAGGCCTGGTGCACGATATTTGTGTGTGTGTGTGTGTGTGTGTGTGTGTGTGTGTGTTTGTATGTATTGGGGGGGGTGGGTGTGCATCCCTCAGTCAGCCTGCACCCTCTCCAATCTGGGATCCCTCTTACAATCTAGGACTGCTGCATGCCTGCCTGAGTGCCCCTAACCACTCCCTTGCCAGCCTGATCGACGCCTAACTGCTCCCCTGCCAGCCTAGTCACTCCTAACTGCCCTTGTCTGCTGGCCAGGTCATCCCTAACTGCCCTCCCCTGCCAGCCTGGTCACATCTAACTGTCCTCCCCTACAGGCCTGGCTGCCCCTAACTTTTCTACCCAGCAGACCCAGTCACCCCTAACGGCTCTCCCCTTCCAGCCTGGTTACACCTAACTGCCCTACCCTGCAGTCCTGATCACCCCCTGCTTCCCTGCCTTTCAGTCCTGGTGCCTGTCAACTGCCCTCCCCTGCCTGTGTTCTTGTGTCCACATTGTGGTGGCCATCTTGTGTGTTGAAGTAATGGTCAATTTGCATATTACTCTTTTATTAGATAGGATATTGCTATGAACATTTTTATGTCTGTCTTGTGGTGAACAATTGCATTTATTTCTGTTTGAGGTAATACCAAGTAATGGGTCCTGGGGCTTATCTTTTTAATCTTTATTTTACAACTCCTATTTAGCTTAAGTACTCTCCTTAGTCACTGCGTGCTGTATTATTTATTTCCTTTTACTTTCAACATCTTATACTTAACATTTTTATTGTTTTTATGTAAGCTTTCTATATTTAAATTTTAAAATCTCTGTGCTAAGCAGTGTTCTCCATGCTATGTTTGTTAATGTAAACTTGAGCTCTGCAATCAAATTTTTCCCCCACACTGAGGATGACATTTTTGCTGTGTTTTGGTTTATATTTTTGCAATTGAGAAGGAACCTATTAGTTTAAATTAAGTACTTTTCATGTCAAAGTTAATATGTCTGCTTTAAGATTTTGTTTGTTTTATTATTACTAATACTTTGAATTCAGTTGATTTGCTTCTTTAATTTGTGGATTGGTGTTTTATGATATTTTCAGATAGGGACTTCGGCCTCATTTCTTCTTATACTTCCATGAATCATAAGTTAAACCTTCCTATCCTGTCTTTTTTATTTTTATGTTTCCCTTTTCTATATTTTTGTATAATTTCTTCTGACTTCTTTTCTAGTAACTGATTTTAATAGCTTTCTTATAATCTGTTAATAAACTTATCCATTGAGTTTTTAATTTTAGGTCTTTTCCATTTTTAGAAGTTCTGTTTTTTTCATTCAAATATTTTAATTTACTTTTTATAATTCTTATTCCTTATAGATATTTCAGAGTTGTCTTTTATTACTTTAAAATTAAAAGATCAGTACTTTTGTAACCTGCTTGATAATTATAATAGTTGAATTGTTTGTGGGTCTGTTCTTGACATCTGATATTTTGGCTGGTTCTTGCTCATATTGCCTTGTTTCCTTAAGCACTCAGTTATTTTTGACTTGATAATGTTCAGTGTCCTAGAAATGTCATCAAGGCATAGAATGAACATGCCCTCCTCTAGGCAGTACTTGGAATTATTTTAAATACATTTTTATTAGTTTCTGAGAGGAAATAGAGGGACAGAGAGACAGAAACATCAATAATGAGAGAGGATCATTGATTGGCTGCCTCCTGCACACCCCACACTGGGGATTGAGCCAGCAACTTGGGCATATACCTTGACCCGGAATCAAACCATGACCTCCTGGTTCATAGGTCAATGGTTAACCACTGAGCAATGCTAGCTGGGCCTTGGAATTATTTACATTAGAATCCTGGGGGTATAACCAATAAGAGGGTCACTGAGTTCATTTGTTGAGGTTCTTTGGACTACTTAGGTAATGTGAACCTTAGTAAATGTGTAAAACCCGTGGTCAATATTAATGAGCTCTTGCCCCCCCTGTATTAGTTTTTTACTTAGTAACAAGGCAACCTTCTCTCCTGTCCCCTGTGAGTGGTGATGGGGGCAAGGGCACTTGTGGCTTATTCTTTCTTCTTCTTCTTCTTTTTTTTTTTTTGCAGGTGTTATCTTTTGGGGTATGGTGTAGTATGCCACATTAATGTCAGGAGGTCTCTTATTTGACATTCTATATCAACAAATTTAGATTTTCCTGCTCTCCTTGCCCCATAAGAACACCAAAACTGAACTCGAGATTTTTCAGGGTTGGCAAGTGTCCAGTAGGCATAAGTGGACATAGTATAATGCTCCAGTGCTCCATTTACTTCCCCGGGTTTCTATTATTGTCTTAGATTTTGAACAGAGAAATTTGTGGCATTTCAAAAATATACTTAATTTGCACATTTTTTGTCATTTTTAGTTTTTGTAGTTTGAGGGTTAGTGTAAATAAAATAGCTTGCCACTTATGAAAATGAAAAAAAAATTTTGGGAAATGTTCAATAAAATGCTTTTCATTAATTAGGTAGGCGAATTACTATAAATTATGAATGTTACTTATCATGTTTATTATGAATGTTTTTTAACTTTTTGGTTTGCAACTAATCACTTTCTTATTTTAGGAGTAAAAATATTTCCATCATGTCTCATTCAAAGACAAGGACCAATGATGGGAAAATTACTTATCCTCCCGGTGTCAAGGAAATCTCAGATAAAATATCTAAAGAGGAGATGGTGAGACGGTTAAAGGTGAGTAAAATTGGGTTCTGTTTCTTTCCCCCGACATCCCTTTAAGGGAGTGGGGCTCGATTAGTGCTGTATCTTGTTAGGGTAACTTTAAAAAGCAAATCAAAGAAGGGAATGGGAGGGAAAGGATCTCAGACAGTGGCAGTAATAAAGAACTGGGTTTCTTAGCTATTTTTAATGGGAGAGCAATTATAAAGGTGAGGCTCAGATTTTCTAGGGCCTACCATATAGTTGAGTATAAAGAACAAATCCACAGTATTCATATGCATTTTTGTCATTTTGACTACACTTATAAGCTGATTGATTTTTGGTGACTTTTAGAGATGTTATTTTCTCAAACATCTTTTTTAATTCAGAGGACTCACATGAGTTATTGATGAGTTTATAACACCATTTAAGTTGTAGACAGTAGTGAGGAATCCCCCTCATTTAGCCCTTGAGTAAACTTGTTAGTCTTAGAATATTTTGTATAGTGCTTACATTTAGTATTTTTAATATGCTTTCATTATTTTTGTAGACATTTATGCCCAACTGTATTCTGATTAATATAATTTATCTTCCTTAATTTTCCTAACTTACACTTACCACTATTTTAGCAAACTTCTTAGAGAAATATAAACAGGATTTGGTGTGGTATGATAATAATTTTTAGACATGTCCAAATATAGCTGTTATAAATGTTTTATAAATTATAACAATTTGTTAATATGTAAGATGTCACTGTAGAGAAAGAAATAGTTCTCTGCATATAGGTCTTTTTTTCTTTTCTCTTTTCATAATACACTAGGTCATCAAAGCATATATTTTGAAAGTAATAAAATTAAAAAGTTAGGAGAGTAATCTGGACATTATACCCTGAAACTGTTGTGTTCATCTGGAAGGATTAGTCTACTGTTGATTCTGGCATCTGACGTAATAGAATGAGGGTCTACTCTGTGAAGAACAGTTTCTCACGGCTGCTCTGAGAATTCATTAAGACATTGGATATTTACTACTCAGAAGTCTAGCTCTACAGCAGAGTGGAAATTCTTGCAGTATGTCTCTAGGACCAATTCCTAGACATTGATACTTGGTGACTAGCCTTGGTTGTTGATTAGTATTTGCAGCACCACCTAGTGGATGCCAGATGGTCACCTTTCCTGTGCCTTTGTGAAGTTAGGCAATTTTGTTGTTTTATTTGAAGTAGTAATAGTATAGATTGAGGGTTCATCATAACTACTAGTACTGAAATTAGAGAAAGCTCTTCACAGAATTCAAACGGTACTGTTTCTCCTCATTCTTAAGTTTATCCTACTTCTTTTATGTAAACGTTTTTGAAAAAGGAACCATTTCTGGTAGATTCATTCTATACATGCTGTTGAGTCCTAATGAACTATCCATATATCTTTTGCTGTGGCACAAGAAATATTGTTGGATCCTATGGTAGTCTCTCATGATAGCTTTTTCACATTTAGGGATGCATCTTTGCCATCCTTTCTTGAATCTGTTTACATATTTTTTTTTAGCTGAATATATTAATCCATGTATCTGGAGTGGTGTATGGCTGAGATGGAAAAGTAAACTGTCATTCAAGGTTTTTCTTTAGAGGTATACTTTTTTCTTAATAAAAGGATTAGATATATTATTTTAAAAGGATGCTGTTTTTAAGAAGAGACATACTCCTTTTATTCCAGATGTATCAGATCTGCAGCACTATGTAAGGGTAGCTATAAATTTTTAAAATCTGGTTAGCAGGTATGTGTAAATTAAAAGTATTTTACTTTGTCTTTTAAAGAAAAGTTATTTACTCTATAGTTTTATAAGGATCTTATTCTCTCAGATAGACACTTCCTGGGGAAAAATAAAATTATATTTATTGGAAGTTAAATCTTTGCAATTAATATAGCTTTTATTTCAAATAACAATATATGAAGGATTTCATTATTTGATTAATGTGTTTTTATATAGATGGTTGTGAAAACTTTCATGGATATGGACCAGGACTCTGAAGAAGAAAAGGAGCTTTATTTAAACCTAGCTTTACATCTGGCTTCAGACTTTTTTCTCAAGCATCCTGATAAAGATGTTCGCCTACTGGTAGCATGTTGTCTGGCTGATATTTTCAGGATTTATGCTCCTGAAGCTCCTTACACATCCCCTGATAAACTAAAGGCAAGTACTGATATAAAGAACTGCCAAGATTGACTGATACTTCTATTTATCTTTCTAACTAAAATGGGAGTTAAAGTGTTTAGGTAATTTCTTTGGCTTCTTAGATATAAGACATTAGCTGCCTAAATCTTTTGTTAAACTTCTGTTTTCTTTAGAATTTATTTCCTCCCCATAGCGCTATTCCCGTTAAGCACTTGCTTTTAGAAAACAGTTTCTGTGTTTATTCTATACTTTTTATGTCATCATTAGCTTTATTTCCATATTACTTAGGGGACAATTGTTTTTGTTTTTGAAAATCCATGTTAAAGACCCATATTTGTTATTTAAAAGATAGTATCCAATAAAAACCTGAATCTATATTATAAACAGCCCGTGGCTGTAACAACCAAACAACTGGTCACCATGAAGGCATGGAGCACCTCTCGGTCCCTCCACAGAAGCCCACAGGCTCTGATTGCAGCAAGGCTAGAGGCTGGCGCAGTGAGGCATGCGTGGGTGCGTTGGGCCGCGTGATTTGTGCGCTGGGCTTCTGGTCTAGTGTGTGTATTTGTATATATATATATGTGTGTGTATATATACATATACACATATACATATACACATATACACACATATGGGACATATCAGTTGGGCAAATATATATATATATATATATATATATATATATATAGCCACACGATTTTGTGCACTGGGCTTCTGGTCTATTGTGTGTGTGTGTGTGTGTGTGTGTGTGTGTGTGTGTGTGTGTGTGTATTAGGGGCCAGGTGCACAAAAATTTGTGCACTGGAAATGGGAGAAGTCCCTCAGCCCAGCCTGTGCCCTCTTGCAGTCTGGGATCCCTCGGGGGATGTCCACCTGTTGGCATGCCTGGTGAGGGGCTGATGGCTGTTTGCAGGCTGGCCAAGCCCCCTCAGTGGGAACCTTCACCCCATGGGGGTGTGACCAGCCTGGGTGAGGGGATGAGGACCGTTTTCAGGCTTCCCACAGCTCCCATTGACCCAGCGTCTCAGTGAGGCTGGCTAGAATCAGGTTTCTGGGGTTTATTTATCTTCTGTAATTGAAACTTTGTTACCTTGAGCGGAAGCCTAGGCAGGCAATGGAAGCCTCCTGTTTGCTTCAGCTCCGTGGCTTCTGTAATTGAAACATTGTTGCTTGAACAGAGGCCCGCCACCCTAGTCAGGCAGTTGCAACGGAAGCCTCCTGTTTACTCTAGCTCCATGGCTGCCAGCATCCATCTTGGCTGGGTTAATTTGCATACAGCCGCTCTGATTGGCTGGTGGTAACGGTCACATTTGCATGTTTCTCTTTTATTATAGAAGATATATATATATATATGCACACACACATGGGACAACTCATCAGTTGTGCATATATATGTATGTATGTATGTGTGTGTGTGTATATATATCTATATATCCTACCTAATAAAATAGTAATATGCAAATTAACCACCACTGTGTCACAAAGATGGCTGTGGCCGCGGAGCTGGAGCAAGCAGAAGGCTTGGGTTGCCTTGGCGATGGAAGAAGCCAAGCTTCCCGCCTGCCCTGGCCAGTCCTTAGCTCCACTAAAGGCTACCAAGTTTCAATTATAGAAGATAAATAAGCCCTGACTGGTTTGGCTCAGTAGATAAAGTGTCGGCCTGTGGACTCAAGGGTTCCAGGTTCGATTCCGAGCATGTAGCTGGTTGCGGGAATATCTCCAGTGGGGAGTGAGCAGGAGACAGCTGATCGATGCTTCTCTCTCATCGATGTTTCTAACTCTTTATCCCTCTCTCTTCCTCTCTGTGAAAAATCAATAAAATATTTTTTTTTTTTTTAAAAAGAAGATAAATAAATCCCAGATACCTGCTTCCAGCCTGTGGGCGTGGCCAGCCTAAAAACGGCCATCAGCCCCTCACCCAGGCTGTCAGGCACCCCAGCGGACCCCCACCCTGATCTCGGACACCCTTCAGGGCAAACCAGCCAGCCCCCACCTGTGCATCAGGTCTCTATCCCTATGCAAATTGACCCTAACAGCAGAACAACTGGAAATGACTGGTCACTATGACACAACTGACCACCAGGGGGCTGATAGTCAGTGCCCTCCCAGAGGAGGAGCTCTGCTCAGCCACAAGCCAGGCTCTTTTGCATCCTCAGCAGTGCTAAGGATGTCCGACTGCAGATTAGGCCTGTTCCCTGCTAGCAAGTGGACATCCCTTGAGGGCTCCCAGGCTGCCAGAGGGATGTCTGACTCCCCAGGCCCATTCTCCTGGGGGGTGGGCCTAAGCCAGCAGGTGGACATCTTCTGAGGGTTCCCATACATACATACATATGTATGTATATGCGTGTGTGTGTGTGTGTGTGTGTATATGTACGTATGTATGTATCCATCCTAATCCATTTGATGTAAGGTGTGATGTGAATTGTGTTAAAGAAAATAATACGAACAAAATTTTAATGAAATAAAATAAAGACCTAGTTATAGTAGTTGTAAATAAAGCCTAATGCATGGTAAATCTTTAAAGATGAGAAAAGTAGAATAGCGTGATTTATCTAGCTGTAGAAATAGCATACAATAAGAAAAAATAAGGTAAATTAGGGAGAAAATTAGAAAAAAACTGACAAAAGATACAGTAAAAGATAATTGTGACAAATTAGTTGGAGAATGAATCCATGGGAAGATTGTTAATACCCAGTGTGAAAAAATAGCAGTCAATTTGGGTTTATTTTATTTAACAAATATTGATCTTACTACTGGGTTTACTCTGGATAAAAACAACCAAGACTTGATTCTTGAATTGATGCAGTTGCTTCTTGATAATTGGATGAGGAACCTGCTTATTTGATCATGTCTGCCAAATTTCAGTATAGATTGCCTAAACGTGATGGATATACTTGTTTTACATTTTAATTGGTAAAAGAATTTCAGGATGGTGGTTGTAGGAGCAAGTATTTGTTACTTAAAAGTGAAGTTGAGCATTAAAAGAGTCGAGAATGATCAGAGACTTTAGTAACTAATGTGAGCTGGTCTGTGGAGTGGTACACTCAGGTGTATATCTTGACTTCTGATTTGAACATCTCATTTGGAAGTGCTTAATTGGTTTAAGGAGTGATTGTATTTGATTGACTGTGGCTCTTCCTCACCCGGTGTCTTATTGGCATTCTCATGAAGAGGGAAGTGTAACTTAGTGCTGCTGCATGATTTTTTCTACTTCTATTGTGGATTTTTTATAATTGGTGACCTATGTCAAGGCTACAGGGTGATGGAAAGTTCTCCCAAAAGAATAGCAACATATCTGTTCTGTTTATAACAGGACAATTTATAAGAAGAACATTGAAGAGTTGAGATTAGAGTCTTTGGATTACTTCATAGCTGAAAAATTAAGAGTATCTTATTTTTTCTGGTCTGTTTTTGGGTCTTAATTATAACCTAGTGGCCCAGTGCACAAAATTTGTGCACACTAAAAGGGAGTTAGAGGAAATATTTTAATACTGCTATATACCCTTTCTTTTTAAAAAAAATATTTTATTGATTTTTTTAGAGGGGAAGGGTATTTTTTTTATAGAGATGGAGAGTAAGAAACATCGATCAGTTGCCTCCTGCACACCCCCTACTAGGGATGTGCCCGCAACCAAGGTACATGTCCTTGACCAGAATCGAACCTGGGACCCTTCAGTCCTCAGGCCAATGCTCTATTCACTGAGCCAAACTGGTTAGGGCTGTTTACTCTTTCTTTATAATAGAAGTGTCAGAAGGAAAATTAGTAAAATGTATATGAAAAATCTCTCTCCTGTCAGAGTCTTGGGCATGCCACAGTACCCAAAGTCAAGTCCCTTCCCACCTGTGTGCACCTTGAAATCCAGTAAGATCCATACTTGGCTGGCCCCACCCTTGTCAAGCCCTTCAGGCCAGGGGGCACATCCTCAGGTCCCTGGCCAGGCACCAGGGGGGAGTGAAGCCTCAGGTTCCCCGTGAAGCCCTGGTAGGCAGGGAACGCAGCCTCAGGTCCCCCAGCACTGGCACAAGGATATAAGGGCATGATGACCATTTGCATATTAGCTCTTTATTATATAAGATTATTATATAGGATTGGAGGCCCAGTGCACAAAAATTTGGGAAGGGTCCCTCAGCCTGGCATGTGCCCTCTCATAGTCTGGGACTCCAGGGGATGTCTGCCTCCTGGCATGCCTGGCCAGCCTGGGTGAGGGTCTGATGGCCGTTTCAGGCTGCCCACAACCCCTTCAGGGTTCGGGTCCCTACTGGGATATCTGGCCAGCCTGGATGAGGGGCTGAGGGCCATTTCAGGTTGCCCATATCCCCTTCAGGGTTGGGTCCCTACTGGGGTGCCTGGCCAGCCTGGGTGAAGGGCAGAGGGCCATTTCAGGCTGCCCACTTTAGGGTTTGGGTCCCTACTGGGGTGCCTGGCCAGCCTGGGTGAGGGGCAGAGGGCCATTTCAGGCTGCCCACAGTCTCTTCAGGGTTCAGTTCCCTACTGGGGTGCCTGGCCACCCTGGGTGAGGGGCAGAGGTCCATTTCAGGCTGCCCATATCCCTTTCAGGGTTCGGGTCCCTACTGGGGTGCCTGACTTGAAGCAGGTATCTGGGATTTATTTAACTTCTATAATTGAAACTTTGTTGCCTTGGTCCCCCTGCTCGAAGCCTGGGTTGCCTGTGGCAACCCAAGGTTCCAGCCCAGCAGGTGTCTGGGGTTTATCTTCTATAATTGAAACTTTGTAGCCTTGAGTAGAGCTCGGGGCCCACAGGGCTGTGGCTTCCTCCATTCCCCGGGCCAACTCCAGCTCTGTGGCCGCCACCATCTTAGTTGAGTTAATTTGCATATTTGCTCCTGATTGGTGGGCGTGGCTTGTGGGTGTAACGGAGTGAGGGTTAATTTGCATATTACTCTTTTATTAGATTAGATATTTCATTTTATTGGGGTAGTACTTATAAAATATTCATTTTGAGGGTGTTTTAAAGTATTTACGGAATAGCATTCACTGCATCAAAGTTATAATTTTCTTTGTCTATAGTAGTAGTAATAGAAAATTATGACACTTTGATTCTCACCTTTTCAGTGTCAGTTTATTGTCATAGAAAACCCTTTACATCTGACTTCACATTTTGATCAATGATTGTTGGAGAAATTATAAATGACCGTTGCCTTTCCATCTTCAGTTAGTCCATATGACAGTTTCCATAGTCAAACCAGAAGGTCTTATTCATGGAGGACATATTTTGCACAGTACTGTCATAGTAACCATTTTTGAAGGATGTACTCTTGTGTTTTTCTTAAAAATATACTTAGTCATCTGCATATTACATTTCTTCCCTTTTAAAAATATGCTTATCATTTTACTTCTAAGGGAAACTTTTTTTCCCTGTTATTGTTGTTAATCTTAACCAGAAGATAGTTACTCCATTGCGTTTTAGAGAGAGTGGAAGAAAGCTAGCAGGGGATGGGGGCCCAGGGAGTAAGGGAGGGCAGGCGATAGAGAAAGAGAGAGCCAACATGAGAGAGACACATGGACTCACTTCCTTCCCCCCCACCCACCTCCCCCTGCCCATATCAGAAGTGGGAAGCAAACCTAAAACTAGAAAGCAAGGGTTAGAGATAGATTGAAAAGTGGTGGGGAAAAACAAATAATTATAACAATTAGATAGGAAGCTTAAAAGTTGACTTCTTAATGGTCTTTTAAAAATTTCTAAGCTTCTGCGATCTATTGTCTTTTTAATTGGAGATTTCATTTTGGAATTTTAAGGCTCCTAAACTGTGTTCTTGCTATATAATTACCATACATAGGTGCTGTTCTAGCAAAGCTGGTCAATTCCCAGTCATTGCTACCTCTTTTATTCTGACAAGTTAGCATAATTTTAGTTCACTCAATTTTTAGGTCTATTTTTTTTTAACTTATTGTAAGATGAAGTGTTTCTCTACTTTAAGATCATGGTTAATGATTTTCTGTTTTCCTATGAAGGGTAGTAAGATAATTGGTATTTTCATATGATGATGTTCTTTTCAAAAATTTCAGCCAAATGTAATTTTTTTCTTGAATGTTTATAATTTGTTAGAATAGATACCAGTGCTGAATTAGCTTTATTTAGCATTGGATATTTTAATTTAGCATTCTATAATCTAAACAATACTTTGTGGTTTTTTTTTAAGGATATATTTATGTTCATAACAAGGCAGTTGAAGGGGTTAGAGGATACAAAGAGCCCACAATTCAATAGGTATTTTTATTTACTTGAGGTAAGCAATATATTATATCTTGAAATGGCATTTTAAATTGTTATTTGTGCTTTTATGTTTGCTCTAATTAAAGTGTTTATCTTTCATCTTTTTTACCTCTTATTTTAGAACATTGCTTGGGTCAAGTCATATAACATATGCTTTGAGTTGGAAGATAGCAATGAAATTTTTACACAATTATACAGAACATTATTTTCAGTTATAAAGTAAGTTTATTTTCTTAGGAATATAACTTTTTTTAATATGAAGGTTTTTTAACTTACTGATGAATGTGCTTAAACTATTATAAATATTGGAAGTTTAAGAGTTGTAATTTAAGAATTCATTAACACTTATAGATGTTTTAAAAAACAAATATAACTTAATTAAGTTTGTGATGTAGAAAATAATACAAGAGTAGCATTAAGGCAATCTATACCCAATGTAAAAATATTTATTGGATTATATTTTTATCTTTTTATTAAAACTTATGTATTACTGACTTCTTAATTTATGTGAATAGTTGAACTATTTGTGTGTTCTTTAAAATTGCTATAATGAATTTCAGCAAAACAATTTGATTTTCTGAAGTTAGATGTAAAACTGCATTTGAGTTAATTACTTTTGATTTTGAGACTTGTTAAAATTAGGGAAAAGTGATCCAGGATATGTAGTTTAAAAAAAGATTTTGGATACTATTATAAGATTTGGGAGCCAGGGAAGCTTTAAATGAATATATAGAATTTGATATAAATAATATTTTAATATCTTTTTTTATAAAGTGTAATGTTTATTAGTACCATTTATGATTAAATAATGAATATTTTAGTTACACTCTAAATATCTGTTTTGAATTTCAGCAATGGCCACAATCAGAAAGTTCATATGCACATGGTAGATCTCATGAGTTCCATTATTTGTGAAGGTGATACAGTATCTCAGGAGCTTTTGGATACGGTTTTGGTAAATTTGGTCCCTGCCCATAAGGTAAGTAGCAATATATACTGAAAATATCTAAAGCTTTTTAATGTTAAGGCCTAGAATTTGTGCTTTTGTTCTAAATACAACTTATCCTCCTTTTTCTTTAGTTTTGGAGAATTTGTTTCATTGATTGATATGATACTGTGTTTAATAAAAATGAGACACTTATTAGTCACAAATGTAATGAAAAGAAATAATTTAGTTCACGCTACAGATCAATAAGATTGTGATAGTGGACTGGATAAAGAAAATGTGGTACATATACACAATAAAAAAGGCTGAAACAGTGCCATTTGCAATGACATGGATGCATCTGCAGAACATTGTAATAAGAGAAATAAGTCAGTCAGAAAAAGCTAAGACTCATATAAGTTCACTCATTTGTGGGATATAAAACTGTAACACAAACAGCAGTGTGGTGATTGCCAGAGGGAAGGGAGTCCCATCTAATCTAATAATCTAATATAATAAAAGAGTAATATGCAAATTAACCCCCATTCCATTACACCTAAGCCACGTCCACCAGCCAATCAGAGCGACAATATGCAAATTAACCCAGCCAAGATGGCGGCTGGCAGCCACGGAGCTAGATCAATAAGATTGATCTGTAATAACTTAGTTTTGAATGAGATATGTTTCAAGAAGTGAATTTAATAGCTACTGAAATGCTATTATATAACTTTGTATTGAGAGATGCTGTAAGCAAATAGGCCCTAGTGTAGATTTAGAGAAGGAGTGAAGTTGAAAGGGAAGCCTCTACTAACTTGGAGATAGAGGATATATTACTGATAGTATTTCTTGCCTCAGTGATGTTAATCAAGGGGAATGTGTGTGTGTGTGTGTGTGTTTCTTTGAAAATAACTCATTTTCCATATTTACCTGGCAGGGGAGATACCATGATAATGAAAATAACTTTCCAGTAAGCACTTAAAAATATGATTCTATGATTTACAAAAGATCAAGATTAAAGAGAGGGCAATAAGAATCACCAGTATAAAGATCTGTGCAAACTTAAACCCTTTCTAGCAAGATGTAATCTTAAGTTTATAGCTATACAGTATTCATGCAAATTAATGCTTCAATGAAAATGACCTCATATTGCAAAATTTCCAAATGCTTAAAATAGTTCCTAAGTGCTGAAACCCAGACTCTGCATGTAGTTTATTTGTTGCTTATTTGTTTGCTTTTTTAATATGAAGAAATTAACTTTTAAAAAATTTAAATTTATTGGGGTGACATTGGTCAACATGAACATAGATATTTTAGGTGTGGGTTTCTATGTTACAAGATCTGTAAATACTGTGTGTCTACCACTCAAAGTCAAGTCTTCTGTTATTATATAACTAGGGTCCCGATGCACAAAAATTTGTGCGCTCTGGGGGGTCCCTCAGCCCATCCTGGGCCCTGTTGCAGTCTGGGACCCCTTGGGGGATGTCCACCTGCTGGCGTGCCTGGCCAGCCTGGGTGAGGGGCTGATGACTGTTTGCAGGCTAGCCAAGCCCCCTATTGGGGACCCTCACCCCATGGGGGTGTGGCCAGCCTGGTGAGTGGTTGAGGGCCATTTTCAGGCTGCCCACAGCCCCTTCAGGGTTCAGGTCTCTACTGTGGTGCCTGGCCAGTCTGAGTGAGGGGTTGAAGGCTGTTTTCAGGCTGCCCACAGCCCCTTCAGGGTTTGGGTTCCTACTGGGATGCCTGGCCAAGCCTGGCTGAGGATCTGGGGGCTGTTTGCAGGCTGGCCACAGCTCCCATTGACCCAAGGTCCCAGCAAGGCTGGCTGGAATCAGGTTTCTGGGGTTTATGTATCTTCCATAATTAAAACTTCGTTGCCTTTAGCAGAGGCCACAGCCAGCCTAGGCAAGCAAGCAAGACTCCTGTTTGCTTCAGCTCCGTGGCTTCTATAATTGAAACTTTGTTGCCTTGAGAGGAGGCCATAGCCGGCCTAGGCAGGCAGTTTCCTCCATCGCTGGCCTCCTGTTTGCTCTAGCTCCGTGGCTGCCAGCCACCATCTTGGCTGGGTTAATTTGCATATTGTCGCTCTGATTGGCTGGTGGACGTGGCTTGGGTGTAATGGAATGGGGGTTAATTTGCATATTACTCTTTTATTAGATTAGATGGGACTCCCTTCCCTCTGGCAATCACCACACTGCTGTTTGTGTTACAGTTTTATATCCCACAAATGAGTGAACTTATATGAGTCTTAGCTTTTTCTGACTGACTTATTTCTCTTATTACAATGTTCTGCAGATGCATCCATGTCATTGCAAATGGCACTATTTAAGCCTTTTTTATGGCTGAGTAGTATTTCATTGTGTATATGTACCACATTTTCTTTATCCAGTCCACTATCACAGTTACTTTGGTTGTTTTCATGTCTTGGTCACTGTGAGTAATGTTGCAGTGAAAATAGGGGCTCATATATCTTCATGAACACATAATTTTGAGATTTTTGTGTATATACTCAGGAGAGGGATTACTGAGTCTTCTGGTAGCTCTATTCTTACTTTTCTAAGGAATTGCCGGACTGCTTTCCATAGTGGTTGTACCAGTCTACATTTCTACCTGCCGTGAATGAGGGTTACTATTTTTCTACAACCTCTCCAACACTTGGTCATTGCTTATCTTGTTGATAATGGTCATGCTTAACAGGTGAGAGATGGTATTGCATTGTAGTTTTGATTTGAATTTCCCTAATTGCCAGTGAGTTTGGCTGTTCCTATGTCTCCTTGAGAGAGGTGTATTTTCAGATCCTCTGCTTACTTTTTGACTGGGTTGTTTGGTGAGTTTTATGAGTTCTTTATATATTTTGGAAATTAAACCTTTGTTGGAGCTACTGTTTGCAAATATTATCTCCCATCTGGTTGGTTACCTTTTTATTTTGCAGTCAGTTTCTTTTGAGGTGCAAAAGCTTTTTAGTTTGATTCATTTATTTTTGCCTTTACTTTCTTTGTCTTTGGAATAAAGTTCATAAAAGGTTTTCTACAATCAAGGTCCATAAATTTGGAACCTGTTTTCTTCTATGTTAGTTATTGCTTTGGATCTTATATATAGGTCTTTGATCCATTTTGAATTAACTTTTGTACATGGGAACAAACTGTAATCCAGTTTCATTCATTTACATGTGGCTTTTCAGTTTTCCCAGCGCCATTTATTGAAGAGAACATCTTTACATCCCTGTGTGTTTCTGTCTCTTGTCAAAATGTCTGTCTATATGCATGTGGTTTTATAGCAGGGATCTATTGTGTTGCATTGATCTTGTGTCTTTTTCTCTGCCAATACCATGCTGTTTTCATTATCATAGCTCTGTAGTATAATTTGAAGTTAGCATGATACCTCCAGCTTTGCTCTTTTTTCTCAGGATTGCTTTGACTATTTTGGGTTTTTTGTGGTTCCATACAAATCTAATTATTTCTTGTTCTATTTCTTTAAAAATGACATTGGGATTTTGATGGGGATTGCATTAAATCTGTATATTGGCTTGGGTAATATGGCCGTTTTAACTGTGTTGATTCTTCCAATCCATAAGCATGGAATGTTTTTCTATTTTGTTGTGTCCTTTTCAATCTCTTTTAGTAATGCTTTGCGATTTTCAGTATATAGGTCGTTCACATTCTTTGTTAGGTTTATTCCTAGGTATTGTATTCTTTAACTTGCAAATACAAAAGGAATTTCTTTTTTCATTTCTTTTTCTGAAGTTTTGTTTTGAAGGCAATGGATTTTTACACATTGATTTTTGTATCCTCCAACTTGACTATATTTATGCATTGTTTCTAATAGCTTAATGACGGAATCTTTAGGGTTTTCTATCTACAACAAGTGACAGTTTGACTTCTTCCTTCCCAATTTGGATGCCCTTTATTTCTTTCTCTTGCCTTGTTGGTCTGGCTGGGACTTCCAGCACTATGTTGAGTGAGAGTGGGAAGAGCGGACATCCTTGTTTTGTTCCTGATCTTACAGAAAAAGGTTTCAATTTTTCACCATTGAGCATGATATTAGCTGAGGGTTTATGATAGATGGCCTTTATTATGTTGAGGTACTTCCTTCTATTCCTATTTTATTGTTTTCCTCATAAATGGATGTTGTGTGCTTTATCTGCATTTGTGGTCTATTTAAAATTTTCAATTCTTCATGAGTTAGTCTAGAAAGGTTATGTATTTCTAGCAACTTATCCATTTCTTCTTGGTTCTTGAATTTGGTGGTATATAGTCTTTCCTAATATTCTTTGTTTTATTAAAATTTGTGTGTAATCCTTTTGTTCTCTACATTTCATTCAATTCTGCTGTGATCTATATTTCCTTTCGTCTGCTGACTTTGGGCTGCTTTTGTTCTTCCTCTTCTAGTTTTTTTAAGATGTGATGTGAGGTTGTTTACATGGGATTTCTCTCTCCTTTTTTTTAAAATAGGCTTGTAATGAGACAAACTTCCTCTTATTACTGCTTTCACAGCATTCCAGAAGTTTTGATCTGTTGTATTGTCATTCCCATTTGTCTCTATGTATGTTTTGATTTCATTGTTTATTTCTTCTTTTATCTGGTCATTTTTTGTTAGCATATTCTTAGTCTCCATGTATTTGTGGGTTTTTTTACTTCCTTTTTGCAGTTGACTTCTAATTTCAAGACATTAGGTTAGAGAATGAGCTTGGTATGATTTCAACCTTATTGAATTTGTGGGTGCTAGTTTTGTGACTCAATCAACATGTGGTCTATCCTTGAGGATGTTCCATGTGCACTGGAGAAGAATGTATAATCTGATGTTCTGAGATAAAAGGTTCTGTAAATGTCAATTATGTCTATTTGGTTTCGTGTTTCATTTAAAGCCAGTATTTCTTTATTGATTTTTCTCTTTGGTTGATCTGTCTAGAGCTGTCAGTGTAGTATTAAAGGACCCAACTATGATTGTCTTTTGATCTGTTTCTCTCTTTAGTTCTATTAGTAGTTGTTTTATATATTTCAATGCTCCCTGGCTGGGTGCCATGCATATTAGGCAGTGTTGTTTTCTTGATGTAGTGTTTGCTTTATCATTTTAACTAGACGCCCGATGCATGAAATTTGTGCAAGAGTAGGCCTTCTTAGCTGAGGCTGACTTGATCCCTCAGCTGCAACCCCAGCTTCATCCCAGAAGGACTTCCAGAAGGATGTCCAGTATAATTAGCATATTACACTTTTATTATTATAGATGTATCCATCTTTTTTTTCTTTAAATTCTGTCAGATATAAGTATGGCTGCACCTGCTTTTCAGTGGATGCTATTTCCTTGGATAATTATTTTCTACCCTTTTACTTTAATTTGTCTTTGCAGCTTAGATGGTGTCTCTTGCAGGCAGCATATGGTTGGGTTTTGTTTTTTGATCCACTCTGCTACTCTGTGCCTTTTTATTTGTGAATTTAGACCATTTACATTTAGGGTAATTATTGATGTATGAGGATTTACTATAGCCATTTTATCTTTGGTTTTCTGGTATCTCTGTGCCTCCATTGGTTCTTTTCTGTCATTTTTGTTTGGTGGTATTTCATATTTTTCTGTGTTTCTTCTTTTTTTACACTATGTGTTCTGGTTTAGGGATTTTTGTGTGAGGTTACTATTAGGTTTATTAAAAACTAGGGGCCCGGTGCACAAAAATTTGTGCACTGGGGCGGGGGGGGGGTCCCTCGGCCCGGCCTGTGCCCTCTCCCAGTCTGGGATCCTTCTGGGGATGTCCACTTGCTGGTGTGCCTGGCCAGCCTGGGTGAAGGGCCAATGTCTGTTTGCAACCTGGCCAAGCTCCCCAGTGGAGACCCTCACCCCAGGGGGTGTGGCAAGCCTGGGTGAGGGGCTGAGGGCAGTTTTCAGGCTGGCCACAGCTCCCACTGACCCTACGGGCCACCCGCCTGGGAAGCTGATGGTTGGGTGGAGC
>PVJC01025862.1:0-24437 GCA_004026665.1 Murina feae | reverse complement strand
GAGTCTCAGAGCTCCATGTCAACAATCACTGTGAACAGCTCTGCTAGAAATCCACTCTCGCTTTCTGCCCCATTACCAGACCACCCGAAACGAGTTAAGTGCAGCCCCGGAGCTTGTATTCCCCTTCCAATTGAAACAACCTGCAGACCCAGGTGCTGCCACCACCATTTCTCGCACGTCTGTACCTCTCCGTTCTTGGTGTCTTCTACTCAGTCTCAATGCACTCCTTCTCTTGCCTTCTAGTTGTAAACCTTTCACTCCCCTGGTTCTGGAGGATGGCTGTTTAGCTTTATGGTTGTAGTTTTAATGTGGTTGTGGGAGGCAGCGCATTCAGGTATATACCTTATGCCACCATCTTGGTTCCTCCTCGAAAGTGAATTCTTAGAACTAAACCTCCTTTATATACTTAAGAGCTTATTATACTTATGATGTTAATTTATGAGTGTTAGATCGTTATAAATGTAAAGTTTCTAATTCCAAATAGGAATACTAGAGGCAGTGGATTTAAATTCTACATTCTCTGCCAGTTGACCCAGGAAAATTGCTGCCTGGACTATTGCAGTAACCTCTTAGCTAATCTCTCAGTGTGATTTTTTTTCTGCCTCAAAATTATGGTGCCATAATTAGTTTTTGAAAATGACAGATCTGAGCATGTCATTCTCCTGCTCAGAAAATTCCATTTTCCTACTAAATAAATTCTGGTTTTTCAAAATGTGTTATGTACCCATTATTAAGTGAACTGATAGTTATACCAAACTTGGGAACACGTGCTCATGAACTGCAAAGGATTTAGTCCATTTTTGTATACAACAAAAATCACTTATTTTGGTAGTTATTCATAATTTGTATGAAGAGTTTATTGGTAATGACCATATATTCAACTTTCTTTTTTAGTTTTTCCTCTGTCCTACACTCTAAAGTTACATTACCACAATAGTGGTTTATATTTCAAATATTTTAAAATGCCACAATTATCATACAACTTCTTGTTTTCTAGTTTTGACTAGATAGCAATATTTTCTCAGTTTGTTAGTAAAACTAGAATATATCACTTAGCTGACATGCTACAGTCATACAGACTTTGAGGTGACAGAAATTGTTCAACTATTTCTCTGCTCCATCATTTCCAATGGATATGCTTTATAGTGGATGACCTGATGCAACCAAATTTTAATGATTTTATGTAAGTGTGACCTCATGTTATTGTATTGGCCATCGTAACATGGCTGCTGTAACATGTAAATACATGTGGGGATATATTAATTACTTAAAACAATAGTTTTTATATTTCCCACGTATATGTCCAATGCAGGTGAGCCTTGTTCATGACTAATATTTTTCCAGGGATGACTCAGAGGCATATCTTCCTTTATTGTGGTTCTGCCTTCTCCAAGAGCTATGCCATTATTTTCTTTTGCATCTATCCAGTGAAAAAGTGAAAGGGAAGATAGAAAAGCCACAGGAGTTCCTTAAAAGCGTTGTTGTAGAAGTGATGCACATCGGCTCCCTTTACTTGCCAATGGATAAAAAAAGTCATTGGCCACACCTGCATACAAGGAAACTAGTGCCTGGTTGAGTGACTTAAATTCAGAGAGTTGGTTTGGTTGTCTGACTACATGTTTCTGCCATAGTTTGGAACTACCAACTTAAAAGGTAGAACTGTCTAGTGGTCTTATAAATGGGGACCTAAAGCTTAATTACCTGAATAAATGAGGAAAATATGCATCAAAGTCAATTTTATATTAAGAAAAATATGGTTATAATGGGGTCGTAATTAAATAATGAATCAAGGTCAGTAAATTTCATAGAGACTTAAATATATAATAAGTACAAAATATGAGGCAATCTGACGAATTTGTTGATTTTTTAAAATTATGTGATAATCACTCTGGCTCCTTTCACAACATATGAATAGGGAATTAAATGCCAGTGACAATGTTTTGCTAACAAGTACTCAGTTTGAGTCAGAGAGACCAAATATTTGTCTTGGTGAATTGAAAAAAATTGGCACAAAATTTCATGTGGTGCAAGACTGAGCAAAGATCAAATAAAAATATGTAACAATATAAATCAATTTTGTTTTTCATTGTCATTATATTGACACTTCCCCAAATGCTTCCAGGGATGAATTGCTCGGTTCCCAAAATTGTAAAGGCAGAATCTGCAAGAAATCCAATCAGTATTCTTGTAATTGAACAAGTTTTCTGAGTGTCTGCCATACTATGAAGTATTTGCAAGATAGAATATTCATTTTTAAATTTTTATCCTTTTTAAAAAAATATATTTTTATTGATTTCAGAGAGGAAGGGAGGGGGAGACATAGATAGAAATATCAGTGATGAAGAGAAAATCATTGATTGGCTGCCTCCTATACGCCCCTTACTGGGCATCAATTCTACAGCCTGGGCAGGTGCCCTGACGGGGAATTGAACTGTGACCTCCTGGTTCATGGGTCAATGCTCAACCACTGAGTACACCAGGTGGGCAAATTTTCATTTATCTTTATTCTTCTTTAATATGCTATCAATAAAATTAATATTAGTATTATCAAAAGATGTTCTATTAGTTTGCATTGACTTTCTTCTTAGTTTTATTGTAGAATTATCATTATGTAAATTATATTTTAATCTAATATTTTATAAGTTATTGGTTCATTGTTAGAAATTAAATAAAATTATTTTTGTATGTAATTCTTATGAGATACTCAAATAACAGTATACCTATGCCTTTGTCAACACTTAAGCATGTGTAAAACATAATTCATTCTTTAGCATGGCATCTGGCAACTACCTCAAAACATACACAAAAAGAAATACAGACACATAGTTTTGTGTGTATGTGGGTGTGCGTTTGCGCATGCGCGTGCATGTAATAAGATGCATATATGTGAATGTACATGTCATATATATGTCAGTATCTGAGTTAATTTGTTTTAAATAGCTTTGCTTCCTGTGATAGCAACTCATATTTGCAATAATGCTTTATAAAATACTTATTATAATCTTCACAAAAATTCTGTTGGTAAAATAGCATTACTTCATATTCTAGGTGAGAAAACTTGGGCTTCAAGTAATTAAATATTTTGTTTCTGATTAAATGCCATGCAGAATTAAATCCAGGTTGATGCAAACTTTTCTTGCTGTAGCACTTCAGGTTGCCTATTAAAAATAGGGGATAAGAAATACTCTGAAACTCCACATTGAATAGGAGCATCAGAATTGAGATTATGAACCTAGGATAAAATTAAATATGTTTGATAACACTTATAACACTTAATAGAACTTAGAGTCTGAAGAAACTGAGGTATTTGATTAGCTAAAGTTTAGAATCTTATCCTCCACAACATGGAGAATCATTCTGTATGTTTTCATGACTAATTAAATTCATAGAATGAGGTAGACTACAAAAAATGTAACATAAAGAATATAGCATGGGAAAATCTTGTGCCAACTGGCTATAATTTGGATAGTTTACTTCTTTCCTACATCTCTTTTCTAAATTGTATATTAGGGTTCTTTTTTATTTTTCTCATTTATTTATTTTAAAAATATGTTTATTTCAAAGAGGAAGGGAGAGGAAGAGAGAGATAGAAACATCAATGATGAGAGAGAATCATTTATTGGTTGCCAACCTGCATGCCCCTACTGGGGATCAATTCTGCAACCCTGGCATGTGCCCTTGACTAGAATAGAACCCTGTACTTTTCAATCCCCAGGCTGACACTCTATCCACTGAGCCAAACCGGCTAGGGCCATTGGCGTTCTAGATGGCTACTTCTTTGGAAGAGAAATCTGAGTATCTACGTATGTGCAAACAAGTAAAATAACTTCTAAATGTCTTTATCTTCCATTAATATGACATTACTAATTCGTGATGAAGATATTTTAATGTTAGTGGTATTGCTTTTGGTTGGGATCCAGGTAAGTTTAATCCCATTGCTATGCCTATAATGTGGAATAGTTTTGTTTAATAATGTGTATTAATGTGGCAGTGGATCGCTTGAATTGAATCAGGAAAGTAACTGTTAGACTTGATAGAATTTAAACTGAAGACATACGAGAATTCAGACTTTTATAATGTCTTAAGAACCTCTTTAAATTATTTTCAGGAAAATCAGCATTTTAAGAATGAATGCAAAAATCTTATAATTTGCACAGATGACATGATCTTAGATGTAGAAAATCCTAAAGGTTTCTGTTAGAAGTGATAGAAAATTCAGCAAAGTTGAAGGACATAAAATCAATGTGCAGAATAAGTTGTGTATCTATATACTAACAATGGACAATCCAGAGGAGAAATGAAGAAAAAATTTCCATTTAAAATTGCATCAAAAAGTATAAAATACATAGACATTAATTTACCCAAGAAAGTTACATATGTGTGTGCTTGAAAACTACAGAGCACTACTGAAAGAAATTAAAGGAGACAAATGGAAAGGCACCCTGTGTTCATGAATTGGAAGACTTAGTATTTCAGTACTACTCAAAGTGATCTGTAGAGCCCTAACCAATTTGGCTCAGTGGATAAAGCGTCAGCCTGCAGACTCAAGGGTCCCAGGTTCGATTCCGGTCAAGGGCATGTACCTTGGTTGCGGGCACCTCCCCAGTAAGGGGGTATGCAAGAGGCAGCTGATCCATGTTTCTTTCTCATCGATGTTTCTCACTCTCTATCCCTCTCCCTTCCTCTCTGTAAAAAAAAAAATCAATAAAATATATTTTTAAAAAGTGATCTATAGATTTAATGCAACTCTTACAAAAATCTAATAGTCATATTTCTGTAGAAATATAAAGAATTCATCTTAAAATTCATGTGAAATCTCAAGGGACCCAGAATAGTCCAAAAATCGTGAAAAAGAACACATTTAGAGGAATCACACTTCCCTAGTTTTAAAACAACTACAAAGTGAAAGTGTGATACTGACATAAAACAGACATATAAACAAACTGAATAGACTAGAGAACCAAGAAATGAACTCTGGCATATATGGTTAGATAATTTTTGACAAGGCTGCCAAGATCGTTCAATGGAGATATAACAGTCATCAACAGATCGTGTTGGGAAAATTGGATATCCACATGCAGAATAATGAAGTTAGACCTTACATTACACCGTATGTAATTATTAGTTAAAAGGGATAAACAATGAAATTTAAGTCAAAACTATAAAAGTCTTAGAAGAAAACAGGATAAAACTTCATAACATAGGGATAAAAGTTCATGGCATTGAATTTAGCAATGGATTTATTTTTTGGGTAGAACACCAGAAGCAAAATCAAGACAAGAAAAAAAATTACATCAATTGAATTACATCAAAATTTTAAAACATTGTGCATGAAAGGATACTATCAGAGTAAAAAAAGAACTCACAGAATGAGAAAAACTATGTGCAAGTCATACATCTGATAAGGCATTAATATCCAATATATGTATAAAACTCTGACAACTCAACAACAAAAAAATCTAAACACAATTTAAAAATGGGCAAATGGCTTTGAATAGACATTTCTCCAAGGACTATACAAAGATAGCCAATAAGCCCATGAAAAGATGTTCAATGTAACTAATCATTAGGGAAAATACATACAAAATTTAAACGAGAGACCACTTCACACCTTTAGCATGGTATTTAAAAAAAAGTGTTGGCAAGGGTGTGAAGAAATTAGAATGCTTATGCATTGATGGTGGGAATGTAAAATGGTCCACCCTTTGTGGAAGACAGCATAGTAGTTTTCAGCATATTAATTTGTAATCGGGCATTTTCCCGCCAAATCATGTGCTTCACTGTGTGGTAGCGTTCGAAACACTTTCCTTTGTGCAGGGGTACATTACAAAACTTGCACATGTACCGTGTTTCACTGCGTAGTTTATGAGCGGCACACACACGACAACGACGTAAAACATTTTTATTTTTGCCGGTTCCAACTAGAGGTTCCAATGTATGTTTCCTCATGTCCATTGACAGTCTCCCTGGTGGATCCGATTTTACTCGTTTCCCGCAAAAAATGTGTTAAACGTAGTCTTACCATCTGATCCAACAATTCCAATACTTGCTATACACCCCAAAAGATTCAAACATAACTGTTTGAAGTAGTATATTTCATTCCTTTTTAAAGATGAGTAATATTCCATTGTGTATAGACATTATGGTAAGTGAAATAAGCCAGGCACAAGAAATGTCAAATATTTTATGATTCCATGTATATGAATTACCTAATACAACTGAATAAGAAAAAACAGAAAGTAGAATAATAGTTATTTCCAGGGTCGATGGGAGGAGGGAATGGGGAGTTATTGTTTACGGGTACAGAGTCAGTTTGGGAAGATGGCAGTATTCAATATTGTTTAGTTTTTTGAGCTTTGGGTCATTTTAAAAAATAATTCAGCAACAACTGTTATTTTCCTTATGCCACATACTATTCTTAATATATTGCCTTGCTTTATTAATAGTGAAGGAGGGCTCTTGGAGAGGATTTCCAAATCTTGTGGAAAGACTGGGAATGTACGCCTAGATTCCTTTTCTAGGAAATATTTTTTTTCTTTTTCTAGGAAAGGCTTTTGGAAAGACTCAGTAGAGACATGATTTTATCACTTGCTTGATTTTTTATGGTGTTAATTAGATTTTGAAGTAAAAACAGATTCTGAGAGATAATCAAGGTAGTCACTTGAAATATAGATTTGACAATAAGGAGGTTGGTAGATAATTACTGTGCTTTGAACTAGTCATTATTGTAATTGTGAAAATTTTTTACTTCATGGGTTGTTCATCACCTTTCTCCCTTAGTGCTTTTTAGAGCATGATCAGTTATTACTCTACTGACAAGTATTAATCCAGTAGTAATTTATCATAGCCTGACAAGTGCTGAAATTCATCCTCACATATTCACCCACTGAAACAGACAAGCACTGTTTTCACCTCTGAAACTATCTACAGTTTATTGTGATATATTATTTTGGCCTGAAGGATCACAGGCAAATTATACTTGATCAGTTCTTCAAATTAAAACATAATTGAAAATATTTTCAC
Source organism: Murina feae (assembly GCA_004026665.1). Lineage (NCBI taxonomy): Eukaryota > Metazoa > Chordata > Mammalia > Chiroptera > Vespertilionidae > Murina > Murina feae. The sequence continues at coordinate 17,414 of PVJC01025862.1, read as the reverse complement.
ATATCTTTAAATCAGTATAATAACTGTATATTTTATGTCAAGATATTGTGATCATATTTAAGAAGTTAAATATTAAACTAAGGAAGAGTTCAGAAATGTATAAATTATCATTGCATTGTATTTATTAATTCAAAATAAATGATATTTTTGAATGATGAAGAATAATTTCTATGATAATTATACAAATGGTCCTATTAATACAAGGGAAATAATTTCAATAGATCATTTTTGGTTCAAGTCAATTATGCCACATTTTAATTGAAAAAATAAAAGCTGTTCATTGTGTACAGAGGTAGCGCTCCTGACAGATTATATAAATGACCTCATTAATATAAGAGAAATAAGGTCAAGAGAGACATTTTTACTGAAGTCCATTATGTTACATTTTAATTGAAAAATAAAAGCTGCTTTTCAAAGGGAACACCACTGACATTCCATCATATTCCATGGCCTCTTAGTACTGCAGTAACTGCCTAACCAACCTCTCAGTTCACCAGAATTTACAAAGTGATGTTTTTACCACATTAATTAGGTCATGTTTTCCCTGCTTATCATTCTTCATTTTGCTTAGGGAAAATCCAAACACTGAACCTGTGTCATCAGGTCCCTGCCTAATTCTTGACCTCACTTCACACTGGTCCTCCAATTTCACTATATTGCAGTCACGCTTTTTCCTGCTTCAGCCCTCTTCTCTTGTCATTCCTATTGGCTGAATAAGTCTGACTTTTTCATGCCATTCTGTCTCAGTCGAAAGGTCTCATCTTCAGAAGAATCCTTCCCTGACTACACTATCAAAAGTAGCTCTCCTGATCACCCCTCCTAATCATTCTCTATTCCATTCAGTTTTCTTCACAATCATCATCATTATCTGAAATTAGCTTGTTTGGTTGCTTAATTTTTTTATTGTTTACTTCCCCTACTAGATCCTTTCATGCTGGAGACTTTGTCCATTGGCTTCATTCCTTTATAGCTAGTAACTAAGACAGTGCTTAGCATATTGTCAATGGTCAATATTTGGAGAAATGATGAGTAAATGAATATCAGTGGTACAGATATATTGCATTTTATTTGTTAATATGTGATTATAGGTTGATGGTTAGTGTCTCATTTCTCTTGCTTGGTTAAGCCAATGACAAACTCTTATTTTTTTAAAAAAATATGTTTTTATTGATTTCAGAAAGAGGAAGGGAGCGGGAGAGAGATAGAAACATCAATGATGAGAATCATTGATCATCTGCCTCCTGCATGCCCCACACTGGAGATTGAGCCTGCAACCTGGGCTTGTGCCATAACTGGAAATTGAAGCATGACCTCCTGGTTTATAAGTCAATGCTCCACCACTGAGCCATGCTGGCTGGGCCAATGACAAACTCTTATAGGACAGGTTAGGCATGTGAGAAGATAGTACAAAAGACATTACAAACTGTTGATGTGAAGTCTTGAAGCCTAGAAGTCTGTTTCATGTGGCCTACACTTCATTATAAAACTGAATTTATGTCCTTTCTCAGTAGATCTGGCAGTTCTGGGGCCATATCCTGCAATGGAATCATCTGGCTAGTGTTGAATAGGGAGAGTGCACACACTCTCCAGTTTGTAGCAGTCTTCACCATTCACACCATTTATGTAGCTCCACTTAATATACCCTGTCACTCCAGTCATATATAGAATCTAACTTTGTGATCCCACATACATATCTATCATTCTACTGGGTTAAACAGCCACAATTAAAACCATCATATTTGTTGTGTATATATGTATATGTAAATTAACTTGGGCATTTTCTGAGAAGTGAAGCTATCAATATCTCAAAGGGATCTGTGATGAGAGTAAAAATGAAAGGTCCTCAGACTAGATGATTATAGAATTCCTTTCTGTTATAGAAGTCTAATTCTGAGACTTCTGAGTATCTCTTCTCTTCAAACTTCTGTGAAGAGTGTAATGGATATATTCCTACACAAGGAGATTATATATCAGGGATTAGTACAGAGTCTGATACTCAGTAGCTTTGTTTCTTTATTAAGAACTCTCCAGAGAGACCAAGTTTGTTCATGGTCCATGGTAAGAGATGGAATTAAACACACCTGGTCGGGGGGGGGGGGGGGGGGGGGGAAGGCAACATTGTGAAAGTCACAAGGAGAAATGAGACTTGTAAATAACTGTGATATAAGTTGACGACATGAGTGTAGTCCAAAGAAAGAGTTCAAAGAAAAAGGCATTGCAATCAGTTGGGTGACAGAAATAATGCCGGGAGAGCATGACATTTGCACTACATTTTAGACTAGTGCCTTGATGGGCAGAAAAAAGAAGAATGACATTTCAGGTAAAATAGCAGAGCAAAGCACCAATAAAAGAAGAAATATGAGCAAGGCATATTCAGGATTTAGCAATCATCTAATGTGTTGAAGTCCAAAAAACAGTAATATTAGATGTATATTTATATATTATCTCTCATTGTGAGAACAAATGATATATAGATCAAAAGGTATGCATTTAAAATTATAATATACTAGGGGCCCAGTGCACAAAAATTTGTGCACTCGAGGGAGTCCCTAAGCCCGGCCTGTGCCCTCTCACAGTCTGGGGCCCCTCAGGGGATGTCCACCTGCTGCATGCCTGGCAGTCTGGGTGAGAGGCTGATGGCTGTTTGCAGGCTGGCCAAGCCTCACAGTGGGGACCCTCACCTCATGGGGGTGTGGTTAGCCTTGGTGAGGGGCTGAGGGCCATTTTCAGGCTGTCCACAGCCCATTCAGGGTTTGGGTTCCTACTAGGGTGCCTGGACAGCCTGGGTGAGGGGCTGAAGGCCATTTTCTGGCTTCCCATAGCTCATTCAGGGTTCGGGTTACTACTGGGGTGCCTGGCCAGCATGGGTGAGGGGCTGAGGGCCATTTTCAGGCTGCCCACAGCCTGTTCAGGTTTCCAGTTCCTACTGGGGTGCCTGGCCAGCCTGGGTGAGGGGCTAAGGGCCGTTTTCAGGCTGCCCACAGCTCCCATTGACCCAACGTCCCAGCAAGGCTGGCTGGAATCAGGTTTCTGGGGTTTATTTATCTTCTATAATTGAAATTTTGTTGCTTTGAGCAGAGGCCTAGGCGGGCACAAAGCATCCTGTTTGCTTCAGCTCCATGACTTCTATAATTGAAACATTGTTACCTTGATCAGAGGCCTGGCCAGCCTAGGCAGCAGTTTACTCCTGGTGCAACGGAAGCCTCCTGTTTGCTCTAGCTCCGTAGCTACCAGCCGCCATCTTGGCTGTGTTAATTTGCATACAGCCGCTCTGATTGGCTGGTGGGCATGGCTTAGGCATCTCGGAGTGATGTTTAATTTGCATATAACTCTTTTATTAGATTAGATTCTGTGAAATTATTTTCCAAAATGATTGTAATGATTCCTGTCCCTAATATTAACAAATGAAGGATATAGTTCCAAACCCTTGCAAATAACTTGAATATATTTCACAGTATACTGCTTTTTCCCTTATTACTATAACCATAAATTTATAAGCTATTCTCACCAATTAGTTTATTCACCAAATATTTACAGTGCTTACTATGTGTTAAGACTATGGCTGGCACTGGGGAACCAAATAGACTCTCTAATATTAATCAAGGAACATATAGGATAATGGGAGAGATACACAGTTCCTCTAAAATCTGGACCTTTCCCTCTGTCTTCTGTCTTCCATACAGCTTACAGTCATGAGAAATTGACTCTCTCTGGTGACTCAGGAGAATTTTTTGCATTCAGAAGTGAAGGGCAGAGAAGAATTTCTGAATCTCAGATTTTTCCTGAGGATAGTGAGATGTTAACAAATCTGACAGTTTAATAATTCTGTTAAGCTCTGTGTGATGTACTAATTTCATTTTGATCCTTATTACTAGTAAGTAGAGCATGCTCCCCCTTTTTTTAATAGAAAACATTTTAGGAGCACCAAGTTCTGGGTTACAGTAATCTTTCTTTTACTTATTACCTAATTGATTTTAGGTAACTTAGCTAATATCTGGATGTCTCCATTTTCACATATATAGCAATAAGATAAGAATAATTACCTTCAGGGATTCTTGTAAGAATTAGGAAGAATCATCAGTAGAGTGAAAAACATAATATATACACAAAATACAATGTGCCTTTATTTTTAAAAATAGGTTTTTATTTAATTTTAGAGAGAGAGGAAAGGAGAAGAAGAGAGAAATAGAAACATGGATGAGAGAAAAACATCAACATGAACTGCATGGGGATCCCTGCTGGGGATCAAACTAGAAACCCAGGCATGTGCCCAGACCTGACTGGGAATCAATCAAGATACCTCCTGGTGCATAGGTTGATGCTCAACCACTGAGCAACACTGGCTGGACTACAAATGTGCTTTTAAAAATGCTGTATTATTCAGCTTCTTTACTTTCAAAGGTACATATTTTTTCTTGTTTCAGAAAAATTTTTTCATAATCTTTACCTTATTTCCAAATCAATCGCTTCTTGTGGACTCATTTCTGAGTGGTAAATTATTAGAATCCTTAACAAATTTACCATATCGGCCTGCCAGAGCCTTTTTGTCTAAAACCCTGGCATCTGACATATATGATTCAGCAATCAGCATGAAATTAATCAAGCTCAAGCTTGTATTTTCCACACTTGTAGCTCTCTGAAGCTCTCAGATTAAATTGAAAAAATGAATTTGTAAGTGTATATCTGAAATTTTCAGGTAGCATTAGATCTGTAACCTATAGATGTATAAGAAATAAATTCCTGAAGAATCAGTTTGAGGAATGATGAATCCATTCTATTGAATTCCTCTAATGTAGGTGATAGCCTATTTTCTGTAGAGAAAATAATGTGAGGCATAACAGGACATGTGATTTTACAGTCACTTCCCCCTCTTCCCCATGCCGCCTGGTGTACCCACACTACTTGCCAGGGAAAGATTAATAGAGGAAGGAAAGGGAGGAAAGTGCTCCATGAAATCCGAATAAACACTGAATATAAAAGTGTATCTAGTTGAAAAAGGGGAATGAGAAAGAGAACAGTAAATCTTCTGGAGTCCTTTCTTGATTTCAAGTTCTGTCTAGAAGACTAAGCATTCAGTGACTGATTACTTGTTTATTATTGTGCCGGGGAAAAATTGGAAATGATCCTTGCCTTCATTGAACTTTGAATATAAATTGGGAGTCAGGACTAACTTAATGGAACAATAGGCCTGAGATAAAACTATACATGAAGTAGTAAACTCAATTTTATAGTGTTTAAATGCTGTAGAAATCTATGAGCTAATTTAGCAAGGTCTGCAATGGAAAATAGGAAACTAGGCCAGAGGTAGGAATTGAGCTGAAATATGAAGATGTTTAGAATGGGATGAGGTAAAAAGCTGGGGTGGGGGGTGGGGGTAGGGAGAGCATTCCTGGCTGCAAAAAAAAAATGATGAAAAGATGTTTAGTGGGAATAGAGATAGATGGACATAGGCAAACATGAAAGTTGAATAAAAGAGGGCAGATTTAATTCAGCTTTTCATTTTTTATGTCTTTTTCATTTATAGACACCAGTTTGGGCCCATTGCTCTGGCTTTGATAAGCTGGGAGATACAGAGGGGCAGCAGAACACATGGCCTTTAATCTTGGTAGTTTTGTTTCTGCTAAAAATAATAGCCACCCCTTATTGAGACCTTACCGTATTTCAGCACTGTGTTGAGTTTTCTCCTATCTCTTGTAATCATTGGAATACCTGTATGAAGACAGGATGCAGAACAGTAAATGCAGAGTTTGTCTGACTTTTAAGTTTGAGATCCCTGATCTTGATGCACTGACACTTACATGAGGTCAAGAGGTGAGGTCATATGATAACTAGTGGCCCAGTGCATGAAATTCATGCACATTAAAGGGGAATTAATTAGAGGAAATATTTTAATATTGCTATTTGCCCTTTCTCTATAATAGAAGTGTCTGGCTGGCCCCACCCCTATGGGGCAACACCAAGACCTGGCTAGCCCCAATCCCATCAAGCCCCTCCAGACAGGAGATGCAGTCTCACATCCTGGCACCGGGGTAGGGCGCGTGGCCTCAGGTTCCCTGGCCCTGGCGCCAGAGTGGGAAACAACCTTAGGTCCCCAGGCCCTGGCCGGTACCACACAGCCTCACCCAGACTTGCCTCGCTATAAGACCCGAGACCTGCAGCGCTGTAGGACCCATCAAGGCACCTCCTGGTGACTGGTCGTTTGGTCATTACAGATGAAAATAAAGTCATGCATTTAAGCTTGCACATTCATTTTCAGTTCCTGATTTGTCTACTTTCTTTAAATTGCAAAAGAAGATCTTCAGCCAGATAGCATCATAATGCCAAGTTCTTTATACAATGACACGTACCATTCTCTCCACTCAGTATGCTCCATTTGAATGGATTAAATGTATGTGACTCATATGAAAGGCACTGCTGCTTGCTCTTAATAAAGGAAGCATTAGCTCATTACCTAATGCCATAAAGTGGTTTAAATGGCATATACTCACTTGAAGAACAGAAGGAAAAATAACAACAAAAAAACCCTAAAAACAACGTTCAGTGCTGTGGATGGCAGACTCCTCTCCCTTTCCTTTTGTTTTTTTCTCCTTTTCCCATGAACCTATTTGTGCTCTGCCTCAAAATCAACATACAAGACAAAATCAGATGCTGTAATCTTCATTTTATATTGCCATTTGAGTACAAAGAGGTGTTTTTCAGTCTTTACTTCCTTTTTTTTTTAATCTATGCAGCTTAGACTTGCTCCCAACGTTCCAGGAGCCAGGCCAACGTAGCTGTGGGGACACACCTTTGCTAGGTGCTGTCAGGCTTCAGGGCTGGGGGCACAGAATGCACCAGTTGTTGCTATAAATGAATCAGCTCTCCTTTATACATAGCAGGAGTCTTTTCATTATAAAATGCAAAGCAGCAGCCGTTTTCCATTACCCCCATCCCCAGCCCTCCTCACCCCAGGGCATAGGAAAGGGGTGGGAGGATATTTACTCTCAGCTCTTTGATTTCTCTTATTTAACTGAGCGCAGTGACTGCAGCTTTTCTGAGCGTAAAGCCAGCTGGCTCAGGGCTAGCCTCACCTGGAAGGCAAGTGGCAGATCTGACCAGGGGCTTTGACCAAGCCTGGGACACAGCAACCTCAGCAGGCGGGCTGCTCCCGAAGACTCTAGGCCCCTCCCCACTCTGCACCCCTGTTCCCTGCTCTCCCCCTTTCACCCACAGGCACCACCAGCTTGGTGTGCTCCAAGGCTTGGTGTGCAGATGCCAGGGTTGCAGGTTCAAGACGCTCCTCCTCCTCCTGGCACTTTGAGCCATAAGCGCTAGCAGGGGCCTTTCCACTTGGTCTTGGTCTTTGGTCACTGCAGAGGTTTGTTGGATTCTCTAGGACAGAGATAGCCAGGACCTTTGCCTCTAACCAATGCCATGCCTGCTGCCTGCCTGGGGTACCCTCACCCCCAGCGAAGTGTGGAGGCGTGGCCAGCTTGGGTGAGGGGCCATGGGGGGATTGGTTAGCCACCCCACCCTCAATTGGGGTGGTAGAGGCTGATCAGGGGTACAGTTGGGGAAGGGGCTGGGCAGGGCAGCCATCTTGTGATGGCATTATGGCTTGAGAGTCAGTTTGCACATTACCTCTTTATTATATAGGATGACTCAAGTGCCATAATGTGAAAAGATAATTTGTCAAGTGTATACGGTATAACTTCTTTGTTTACTTGGATGAGTAGGATAAAGCTGAATTCTCAAAGGTCAGAGAAGACAAGACTATAGAGAAGTAGAATGGAATGTAGAGAGAATGTCCCATAGCAATATACAAGGAGCAGACTGAGTTAAATTCTTTCTTCTCTCTGGAGCTGCATGAGCTTAGGGAGACTGGGACAACTCAACTCTCTGAATGCCAGTTTCTCATCTGCATTATGGATGTAATTATAAGACCTACATAACTTATATAGCTATGAGTATAGGACCTACATAACTTATTTTTGCATCTGACACTGCACTGGTTCCTAATGCTAACGAGTTAATAGGTATAGTCACTGCCCTGTAAAAGCTCACAGTTTAAGTGATAGAGATAGCTAAGATCTCAGTTCAGGTTTCTTCCAAATCAAAGCCTAATACAAAACCTTGATTGCTGGTAGTTTATTTGAAAGCAAATTCAGGAACATGAGATTGTTGCTAAAGTGAGACAAGGAGGGAGTAGAAGCCAATAAAGAGAGTATTATTGAGCTGATTACTGTTAACTGACCCTCAACCCTAACAAAGACCCTCTGAGGAATCTTGGAGAATTCCCCCCAGTAATGTGTATCTCAAGGACAATTTATCTTTCTCATTCCTCCTGTCAACAAAGAGTCACTTCCTGGGCATTAACCCTTTTGCTTCCTGGCCCTGAAGCAGAAAATAGGAGCTGCAACTAAAATTAGAAATGGATTGAAGGAATGTGCTGCAAGACACAAAGTACAGTGGAACCTCCATTCTCGACTTAATTTGTTACAAAAAGCTGTTCGAGAAGCGATTTGTTTGAAAATCAAATCTTTTTTTTCTCATTAGAAATAATGTACATTGAATTAATTCATTCCAGACCCCCAAACAATTCCATGTTTTAACCTTTTTTATACATGGTACATGCCTAATATACTGGTTAGTCTAGAAACACTTTTAATAAATGTATCAATCCACCCTCTACCAACCTTAAAGGGATCACTTTCAGCATTTGTTCCAAGGTATCTTTCAGTAGGTTACTATGTGGCATCTTTGTTTTTTCACATATCATTGCCTCTGAAATGTCACTGTAGATGAATGGCTAAAAAAGTGGTAGTACATTCCATAACAGTGGAATACTACTTGGCCATAAAAAATAAGGAAACCTCACCTTTTGTGAGAGCATGGATGGACATTGAGAGTATTATGCTAAGTGAAATAAGCCAGTCAGAGAAAGACAAGTACCATTATGATTTTACTTATATGTGGAATCTAATGAACAAAACAAACCAACAAACAAAATAGAAACAGATGAATAGATACAGAAAACAGACAACTGTCAGAGGGATAGGTAGGGAGGCTGCATGACAAAGGTGAAGGGATTAAACAAAGACAAAAACACCTCATAGACACAGACAACTATAGTGATTACAAGAGGGAAAGGAGCATGGGTGGAGGTAGAAGAGGGTAAAGGGGGGTAAATGGTGATGGAAGGAGACGATTTTGGGTGGTGAAAACACAATACCATGCACAGATGATGTGCTATAGAATTGTACACCTGAAATGTCATCAATGTCACCCCAATAAATTCAATAAAAGTTTTAAAAAGAGGTCTGAATTTTGATGCTGTTTCCATCTCGTCTTTTGCCTCTGTCCCTTTATCCTGTTAGAACATAGTCATTACACCTGAGGTAAAGCCAGCATCTTGTAACCATGAGATTGAAAGCCACACTAAAAGGAGAGTAGAGCAGGAACATGGAAGCAATCTGGGAACCTAATGACATTATTGAACTGCCCTGGACTTCAAAACTTCTTTTTGTTTCAGAAAAATAAATTTAAATTTATTTAAAAAAACATAAGAAGAATCAAGAGAGATCAGCCAAAGAACTTGTATGCATATAAGCATAACCAAGGGACACAGACAATAGGGGGTGAAGGCCTGGGCTGGGAGTCAGGGGAGGACTGGGAGAATACAGTGGGGGGAAAAGGTAACATATGTAATACTTTCAACAATAAAGAACTTAGAAAAAGAATCAAAAGGCAAAAGATAAGAAATTAGGCATACAACACATTCTGGAGGGTCTCGAAAGCTGGGCTAAAAATGCCTGGAATGTGTATGTCTCAATATTGTGACCTGTATTCTCTGGATCATGTGACTAGTTAAGGATTATTACCTCTTTACTGTAAGAGCTGAACTTGTGAATTGTAGGGAGTTTTCTGTGAATGAGAACTGGTTTGGTCCTCAAGAAAGGTTCTTGTAACCAAGAATTTATTGCCTGATTTCAGATTCAATGAACATCTGTCATAGCAATACAGGGCATATTGATTTCCATCAGATTCTCTTTCATGCTGTCTTTGGGTCAGTTAGTCATAAATATAAAGTTGGGACTTTGCCTCTGTCCCTTTATCCTGTTAGAACATAGTCATTACACCTGAGGTAAAGCCAGCATCTTGTAACCATGAGATTGAAAGCCACACTAAAAGGAGAGTAGAGCAGGAACATGGAGGCAATCTGGGAACCTAATGACATTATTGAACTGCCCGGTAGATGGGGAAAAGTATAACACATTGATATATGCTTGATTGTATCCATAGGCACAGTTCCTTATTTTTATAGGCTTTCTTCAGTTATCCAGAATACCCTTGTATCCATCTATAGTTTTGTGGCTTTATTCATTTGTCTCCCAACTTGATTCACAAGTGGAAGAATATTATATATTTTTTCTGATAACCTTTTTAAATAAATGAATATGATTTTTAATCTTGGAATCATATCAACTTGTCCATAAAGTTATTTGAATATTTGAAGATTTTAGTTGGTCTTTTACAATATTTGGATGCTTTTTGTTTTTAATGACTTCACTACCATCAAAAATCATATTCAACTTCACATTTTTCTCCTTATATCTACTAGATATTCATATTTAGCTTTATGCATTTTGTCATTTTAGAAGCAAGTATAAATTAATGGAATTTTTATTTAATAAGAAAATAAGCATTGAAGCTGTTGACATATAATAGTTTTATTTCTATGAAAAGGCTAGGTTAATGCTTATGAAATATTTAAAAAAAATTCTTTCTGGTCAGGTTTTAATTTCTTGTCAAGCCAATATAATGAGATAATTTTTTCTTCTGTGGATCAAATGGATTTTAGTAATAGTTATTTAATGTGAAAATGTTACTAAGATTTTATTTATTCACTTACTACTGCTTTAAAAATGTCTTCAATGAAAAGAAAAGCCAGTAGCTATAGAACATTAATAAGCTATTAGACTTTCTTTAGTTACTGCAACTGAATGATAGGTAGTAAGACCTTTAATATTTGCAATAACAATTGCATTCTTTTTTCTCTAGATTAAGCTTGCTGATTACATTGCACTAAGAAAAATTAATTAATTTGCTCCAGTGGAGCAGTTAATGTAGCATGAATGTAACCCACACTCTGTTTCCTTCTGTAATCAACTTATTTGCACTCACTCTGCCTTTAAATATATAATATTTTGTTGACCATTTTCCAACTTAGAAAAATGTTTAAGTTGCTAACAGTACTTAGAAAGTATAGTGCTAAGGATAAAAACACATTATTAAATTCAAATCATAGTTATGTTATAGCTACTTAAATTTAATATTTTGTACTCAGCAATAAAAATAGTGCATATTATTTTAAAATTTTGTTAAGAATTAACTGGCAATATTCAATATCATTGTGTTATAAAATATTTATTGCTTATCAAAGAGCATTTATTACTGTGCTTAGGTATTTTGGGTTTTAGTTTTAATAAGCATATTATCTGTCCTCAGGAAGCTTCCATCTGTTGTAATTCAGAAAACATTTCAGAGTCTGAATTCAAAAGATTTAGAATATAACTATGTGAATTAATAGATACATTTATTTTTATTTTAAAAGCAATTTGTTCACTTCCATTTCCTCCTTTAAAATAAAGTTTTACTCACAATGCATTAAAAATTCCCCCCTCTTCTATATTGATTATTGTCTGAAGAAAGCATTTTTAGAATAGACAGTTATTCTGTAATTCAGCTCTTGGTTAACGATACCCATTGGTTGCTTAATAAAGGAAGACTTTCCCTATCTTGGTCCCTCTCTCCTGTCAAGGCTGTCCTGCCTGCTTGAACTTACAGGGGCTATATTTTGTCACTGAAAATCAAAATTTCCTTTCAACACCAACTAGACTTTGTTTTGGCAAAAAATATTAAGCCTCAGAAAGATAAATTTCTAAAAAGGCCAGGCCTTTTATAGGCATTCTTTAGAATGAAAAACAACCTGACAGTTGCTCATGTCAACATAATGAAAGAATTTGATTACTCATGTCTAAAGTAGTATGACGTTGCACTTCCTTAGATACCTCCATTGTCTTCCTATGTATATACTGATAGGTCATTGTCACAGAGGAGTCCGAAATCAATGGTCTAGTCCTAGTTTGCTGTTTAAATCACTGACTGGTTATATATTTTGATAAAATTTCCTGAACCTTAGATTTCTTATATTTAAAAGAAAAGATGTTGACTAGGTGATTTCCAAATTAATTTGAAATTTATAATGTCCTTTTCTATCCACATCCCACTATTTTTGTTAACATACCTTTTAGACAAGTTTTATTTATTATTTTTAGACACGTTTTAAATTTAAACTTGTGAGTTAATCTGTGTAGAAGTTTCTTCAGGAAATATAAGAACCTGTACCCTAAAATGTTTTTGATTCCAGATAGATGCCTATATTATTGGACATCGATGAAATACTATGTGAATGCATATTCTGTGCAACTAAATGCTTAAGAACTGATATTAGACTTACTTACAGATAAATATTTATTCAGCAAGGCAACAAATACTAATTGAGTTTACATTATTGAGCAGTTTGAGCTAACTAGTGTACAAATAAAACAGACACTGTCCTTATCCTCACAGGAGACAAATAGATACATAGACAAATCTTCATCAATGTGATGTGTAGGGGAAAACGTATACATGCTGTAGGAGGTTGAGAATGCTTTGCAGTAAGGTCATGCATTGAACCAAGATTCATATTGTCAGATAAATTTTGAAGGGGTATCGGTAATTTAGCTGACATTTAAAGGAGCAGATGAATAGGCCGTTTCAGACAGAGAGGACTTAATGTACAGAGACCTGAAGGTAAAAGAGAGTATCAGATTACTTCTGGGAAAACACGTAAGGGTAATGAAGTACAGAAGAAGCCACAAAATTAGTGGGAGGCATCTGCACAGTGATTTCATGGCTGCTTAGGAGTCTTCTGAATGGTTGTATGTCTTCTAAATCTAGTGTGTAGTTCCTATAATTTTAAAAAATTGTAACAGCACATATGATACCAAGCATAAGTTACACACTCACCTATCAAACAGTTTGGCCTTGAAGATTTCTGTATGTTTATATTTACAGTGAGCTCCTTATTGAATAATTGACCTAAATTAGCAGCTTGTTCAGTAGAGAGACAAATTTGTGACAGGTTGTCAAGGTCCCATCAGATTCAAGGTATTCTTTTACTGTGAGACTTACTTTGGGAAAGGCTTTATTTCTGTTTGCGTAAAACGGTGATCCAGGCTCCAGGGTATCAGGCATAAGATACTGAAATGTCATCTTTACGAAAGAGTTGGCAGGAGAATTGACACTATATTGATTTGCTGTGACAGTGAGCTCTGTGTATAAGGGGGTATACTCTTTTTTCCCCTCCTGTATATAAAAGTTGTAATCTAATGTACTCTTGCTCTTTTCTTTTTTATTTATAATTTATATTATTTTATTTTTAAATTGAATTTATTTTATTGTTGAAAGTATTATAGATGTCCTCTTTTTTTCCTAATTGACCCCCTCTACCTCACTCCTCCCTGGCCTTCACTGCACTATTGTCTGTGTCCATGGGTTATGCATATATGCATATAAGTTTCTTGGTTAATCTCTTTGCACTCCTCCCCTTCTCTCTGAGATTTGTTAGTTTGTTGCATGCTTCCATGTCTCGGCATCTATTTTATTTTATTTTTTTAAATTTTATTTTATTGCTTAAAGTATTACAGATAGTACATATGTCTCCTTTTTCCCCATTGACCCTCCCCCAGCCTCCCCCATTCCCCACCACATTCCCTTACCACTCCCCCAGTGTCTTGTGTATATTGGTTATGCTTATATTAATGCATAAAAGTCCTTCCGTTGATCTCTTACCTTCCTCCCCCGCCAACACTCCCCAGCCTCCCCACTGTAATTTGACAGTTTGTTCAATAATTCTCTGCCTCTGTATCTATCTTTTTTTTTGTTCATCAGGTTATAATGTTTTTTATTATCCATAAATGAGTGAGATCATGTGGTGTTTTTCTTTCACTTCCTGGCTTATTTCACTTAGCATATGCTCTCCAGTTCCATCTATGCTGCTGGAAATGGTAAGAATTTCTTCTTTTTTATAGCAGCATAGCATTCCATTGTGTAGATGTACCATAGTTTTCTAATCCACTCATCTGTTAATGGGCATTTAGGCTGTTTCCAAATCTTGGCTATATCCTTTCTGATTGGTGTTTCTGTTTTCTTGGGATATAGTCCTAGAAGTAGGATTACTGGATCAAATGGCTCCATTTTCAAATTTTTGAGGAAACTCCTTACTATTCTCCACAGTGGCTGCACCAGTCTGCATTCCCACCAGCAGTGCACCAGTGTTCCTTTTTCTCCGCATCTCTCCAGCACTTGTCATTTGTTGATTTGTTGATGATAGCCATTCTGACAGGTGTGAGGTGGTACCTCATTGTTGTTTTGATTAACATCTCTTGGATGACTAGTGACATTGAGCATGTTATCATGTTTCTCTTGACTTTCTGAGTGTCCTTTTTCGAAAAGAGTCTATTTAGGTCCTTTGCCCATTTTTTGATTGGATTGTTTATTTTCCTTTTGTTAAGTTATATGAGTTCCCTGTAAATGTTGGATATTAAACGCTTATCAAAGACAACATTGGCAAATATGTTCTCCTATGCAGTGGGCTTTCTTATTGTATTGATGGGTGTTTTTTTTTTTTTTTCTGTGCAGAAGCTTTTTATTTTTATATAATCCCATTTGTTTATTCTCTCTTTAGTCTCTCTTGCCCTAGGATCTGGGTCTGTAAATATATTGCTATGACATATGTCTGCAATTTTGCTGCCTATGGAGTCTTGTAGGATTTTTATGGTTTCCCATCTTATATTCAAGTCCTTTAGACATTTTTAGTTTGTTTTTGTGTATGTTGTAAGTTGGTGATCTAGTTTCATTATTTGGCTTGTATCTGACCAAATTTCCCAGCAACAAAGAAGCTGTTTTGACTCCATTGTATGCTCTTGCCTTCTTTGTCAAATATTGAGTATAATGGCTGGGGTCAATTTCTGGGTCCTCTATTCTGTTCCATTGGTCTATATGTCTGTTCTTGTGCCAGTACCAGGCAGTTTTGAGAACCGTGGCTTGGTAATATAGTTTGATGTCTGTTACTGTGATTCCTCCAACTTTGTTCTTCTTTCTCAGGATAGCTGTGGCGATTCGGTTCTTTTTTTATTCCAGATGAATTTTTGGAGAGTTTATTCTAGATCTTTGAAATATGCCATTGGTATTTTAATAGGTATTGCATTTTATCTATAGATTGCTTTAGGTAGTATGGACATTTTAATGATGTTGATTCTACCAATCAATAAACAGGGTATGTTCTTCCATTTGTTTATGTCTTCCTTTATCTCTTTTTTTTTTCAATGTCTTGTAATTTTCCAAGTTCTGGTCTTTTACATCCTTTGTTAAGTTTATTTCTAGGTATCTTAATTTTTTTGGTGCAATGGTGAATCGGATTTTTTTTTTTCATTTCTCTTTCTGTGAGTTCATTTTTGGTGTATAAAAAGGCCATAGATTTCTGGGTATTAATTTTGTATCCTATTACATTGCCAAATTCATTTATTAGGTCTGGTAGTTTTTTGATGGAGTCTTTGGGGTTTTCTATGTATAATATCATATCATCTGCAAATAAGGATAGTTTTACTTTTTCTTTTCCAATTTGAATGCTTTTTATTTCTACTTCTTGTCTGATCGCTATGGCTAGTACTTCTAGTACTATGTCAAATAGGAGTAGTGAAAGTGGGCATCCCTGTCTTGTTCCTGTTCTTAGGGGAAATGGATTTAGTTTTTGCTCACTGAGTATGATGTTGGCTGTAGGTTTGTCATATAGGGCTTTTATTATGTTGAGGTATGATCCATCTATTCCCACTTTGCTGAGAGTTTTTTATCAAGAAAGGGTGTTGGACAGACTGTCAAATTACAGCAACAAGGACAGGAACATTGGGGGGGGGTAACAGATCAGCCAAGGGACTTTGGTGCGTGCATTTAAGCATAACTAATGGACACAAAACACTGGGGGGTAGGGGAGGCTGGGAGAAGGGCAGGGGGAAAAAGAGATATATGTACTAATCTTTGTAAAACTTTATGTAATAAAAAAAGAAAGGGTGTTGGATTTCGTCAAATGCCTTTTCTGCATTGATTGATATGATTATGTGATTTTTGTCTCTTAATTTGTTTATGCGTTGTATCACATTTATTGATTTGTGGATATTGTACCATTCTTCCATCCCTGGAATAAATCCCACTTGCTCATGGTAGATGATCTTTCTAAAGCAATGCTGAATCTGATTTGCTAGGATTTTGTTGAGTGTTTTAGCATCTATGTTCATCAAGGATATTGGCCTTTAGTTGTCTTTTTTGTGGTGACTTTTTCTGGTTTTGAGATTAATACTGGCTTCATAGAAAGAGCTTGGAAGTGTGCCTTCCTCTTTAATTTTTTGGAATAGTGTGAGGAGGATAGGTTTTAGTTCTTCTTTGAATGCTTTGTAGAACTACCCTGTAAAGCCATCTGGACCAGGGCTTTTGTTTGCTGGAAGATTTTTAAAAAATTTTTATTATTACATAAAGTTTTACAAAGATTAGTACATATATCTCTTTTTCCCCATGTCCTTCCCCCAGCCTCCCCTACACCCCAGAGTTTTGTGTCCATTGGTTATGCTTAAATGCACGTGCCAAAGTCCCTTGGCTGATCTGTTACACCCCCCCAATGTCCCTGTCCTTGTTGCTGTAATTTGACAGTCTGTTTGATGCTGCTCTGCCTTTGTATCTATTTTTGTTCATCAGTTTATAATGGTTATTATTATCCATAGATGAGTGAGGACATGTGGTATTTTTCTTTCATTGACTGGCTTATTTCACTTAAGATTATGTTCTCCAGTTCCATCTATGCTGCTGCAAATGCTAAGAACTCCTTCCTTTTTACAGCAGCATAGTATTCCATTGTGTAGATGTACCACAGTTTTCTAACCCATTCATCTGCTGATGGGCACTTAGGCTGTTTCCAAATTTTAGCTATGGTAAATTGTGCTGCTATGACCATAGGGATGCATATGTCCTTTCTGATTAGTGTTTCTGGTTTCTTAGGATATATTCCCAGAAGTGGGATCACAGGGTCAAAAGGGAGATCCATTTTTAATTTTTTGAGTAAACTCCATACTGTTCTCCACAGTGGCTGCACCAGTCTGCATTCCCACCAGCAGTGCACGAGTATTCCTTTTTCTCCGTATCCTCTCCAGCACTTGTCATTTCTTGATTTGTCAATGATAGCCATTCTTACAGGTGTGAGATGGTACCTCATTGTTTTGATTATCTTGGTTTCATTGACCTTTTGTATTGTCTTTTTGGTCTCCATGTCATTTATCTCC
>PVJC01025861.1:0-24395 GCA_004026665.1 Murina feae | reverse complement strand
TAGATATGCATAACTCATGGGCATAGACCATAGTATGGTAAAGGCCCGGAGAAGGGAAGAGATGGGAGAGGAGGGGACCAATGTGGAAAAAAAAGAGAGACTTCTATATTTTCAACAATAAAGATTAATTAAAAAGAAAAGCTCAGATATAACTTTTAAACTTCCTTTATTAATACGAAATACACAAACTAATTTTTGAAGGGACTTTTTCTGTTCTAAGATATAGTCACATTAGCAAGATTTTATTTAAAGAAAAAAGTTAGCAGATATATGCCATTTTGTATCTTTTTTTCCCAACTACAGGTTTACAGTGTCATTAATGTCATTATGAGTTGTTTTTTTCTTATGAGACCTAGAATCTGGGTTAATTAAAAGCTATATGATACCATAAACACTATACTTAGTAATAAACTGAGCTGTTTTAGTAGAGATGTTAAAGAAAGCTTACTTATGCCCAAAGATATAAAGATGACACTTTCCGGTATGCTTTAAAGAAATATATGTCATATGATTTTAAAAGAAGGGAAGATAATTACATTAAAATAACAGCATTTT
Organism: Murina feae; assembly: GCA_004026665.1. Classification (NCBI taxonomy): domain Eukaryota; kingdom Metazoa; phylum Chordata; class Mammalia; order Chiroptera; family Vespertilionidae; genus Murina; species Murina feae. Next base: position 23,840 of record PVJC01025861.1, on the reverse strand, counting down.
TAAAGACCTTTAATTTCTTATATTTTAACATTATACTTTTTAATTTTTCATCACAAAAGAAAAGGATTTTAACTAATAAAAATAACTTATACTAATTATAAGTTAAATGTCTCAGTAAAGTGAGTTTGAGTCTTAGTGGGAAGGAAACCCACATTTATCAGATTTTTATTTAAATGCTTGAAAAAGCTTATGTTTTATTGTAGAATTACCACTTTAAAAAATGCTGACAATAACAAACTATCAAAATATATACAAATGGCAGCTATATAATTTGTATGTTTAACAAGTTAAATGTATGCACTTCTCAATTTAATCTGATGAACTACCTCTAATACCAATATTAAGGAATTCTTCAATTTTATCATATAATACCAACACTAAAGCGCCCCCTGTACCACGAACGATATTGGAGAAGGCACCACGAAAAAATGCAATGATTCCTTCTTGCTGGTATATCTTCAAAAAGCAATCTATAGTTCCTTTATACTGATGTTCAATCTCACCGCTCTACATAAAGACAAATAGTTTACCATTATTATAATAGCTTTTATGTTAAGATAGATTTTATTCAGTCCTAAGTACAGGTAAAATTAATACCATGTTGAGTAAGTATGTTGGGCTAATGGGCATATATTGAATGTAAATCTAGTGTTTGGAGAATACTCATACTTTGCAGACACACTTGAAAACTGAGAAAATATTAGGCTTAACAAATTTCAAAAGATGGCATCATTAACCATAATTTATACTCTCACCACACTGCAATGAAGTGCTAAATCAATAATAATAAAAAAATAACTAGAAAAATATCATGTTTGGATATTAAGAACACATCTTAGAAAATATTTTAAACCTGATAATAACCACAAAACTCCTTAAGATGCAGCTTGAGTGGTAACTTATAAGGAAATTAATGAGCAAGCTAAACATTTTTAGACAAAGAAAGTAGAAATAAAAAAAAATAAAGGAAACAGAAAATAAACATAACAGCAAGCATGAAAAGCCAAATGTTAACTATTTGAAATAATTTACTGATAAATTTCTGGAAACATTATGGCACCAAGACTATTAGAAATAGCAGATGATTCAGAGATTAAGAGAAACATGATAGCCCAGCTGGTGTGGGTCAATGGTTGAGCATCGACCTATGAACCAGGAGGTCACAGTTCGATTCCTGGTCAAGGCATATACCCGGGTTGTGGGCTCGATCCCCAGTGTGGTGTGTGCAAGAGGCAGCCGATCAGTGATTCTTTCTAATCATTGATGTTTCTATCTCCCTCTCCCTTCCTCTCTGAAATCAATAATAAAAAAAGAGTAACATGATATTACAAAAAACTTCATGGCATTATTTGGAAAACTCAGAAGTTTTAATTAAAAAATAAATTAATTAGAAAATAAATTAGAAAATAAATTGTTTAAAGCCTAATTTACCAACAGAATAGAAAAAAATGGAATAACTTCATTAAAAAATTCAGTTATTGAAAATCTTTTCATAAGGAAAACCATGTGGCTTTATATGTAAGTTCTATAAACGTTCAGTAAACATTTAATTTAAATCTTACATAAATTATTCTAGAGAAGAGAAAATTAAGAAGAATCCCCAACATATTTTATGAAGCTTTTAAAGCCTCATTCTAATATCAGAATAAGAATAGGATATATAAGAAGGAATAATTCCAAGCCAATGCTACTGAAATATGGATGCTAAAATCCTGAACAAAAAGTAGTCAATCAAACCCAGTAAAGGATACAAAATACGACACATCATGACCAAGCTGGATTTATTCCAGGCACAAAAGGTTGGATTAGCTCTGGAAAACAGATAAACAGCCCTAGCAGGTTTGGCTCAGAGGATAGAGTGTCAGCCTGTAGACTGAAGGGTCCTGGGTTCAATTTTGTTCCAGGGCATACACCCAGGTTGCAGGCTTGATCCCCAGTAGGGGATGTACAGGAGGTAGCCAATTAATGATTCTCTCTCATTATTGATGTTTCTATTTCTCTCCCTCTCCCTTCCTCTCTGAAACGAATAAAAATATATTTAAAAAATAGATTAAGATGCTCTTATATATTCACATGAAAAGTGAAAAATGATCTGATGTCAATAGATATAGAAAAAGCATTACTGCCATTCCTACCTATTATAACCCAAAACAGAAAGGAAAAGCCATAGCTTGATAATGGGTAACTACAAAAAACCCCACAGCTAACATTAAATAATGTAACACTGAAGGCACTCCCTGTAAGATTAGAACAAGACAAGGTGGCTAATTACCACTGTAACAGGAGTCTCAGATAGTGCATAAATGCAAGAAAAAGAAATAAAAGGTGTAAATATTGATAAAAGAAATGAAAGAACCTGGCATTTTTTTGAAGATTATAGACTTCCGTGTGTAAAAAAAATCTTCAAGAGTGTACACATAGATGAGTATTTATAATAGGGTTTAAGGAAGTTGTGGGATATAAAAGTATAAAAATTCAAAAATACTGTTATGGGCTGAACTGTGTGCCCACAAAGTCCACATACTGAAGTCTAAATCCTCAGTACACCTAAGAATCTGACTGACTATATTTGGAGACAGGGTCTTTATAAAGGTAACTAAGATCAAATGAGCACATTAGTGTGCACTGTCATACAATATGGCCATCTTTTTAAGAGGGGAGACAAAAGGACCATGGGAGGACGTAGGGAAAAGACAGCCATCTATAAGCCAAGGAGACATACCCTGAGAAGGGACCAATCTTGGTGGACACCTTGGCTTGAATATTTATGCTCCAGGATAGTAAGAAAATAAATCTCGCCCTAGCCAGGTTGGCTCAGTAGATAGAGCGTTGGTCTTCAGATTAAAGGGTCACAGGTTCTATTCTGGTAAAGGGCACATGCCCAGGTTGTGGGCTCAATCCCCAGTAAGGGGCGTGCAGGAGGCAGCTGATTCTCATCATTGATGTTTCTATCTCTTTCCCTCTCACTTCCTCTCTGAAATAAATATATATATATTTTAAAAAGAAAATAAATCTGTTATCTATTGTACTTTGTTACAGCAGTCATAGCAATACACTGAAATACAGATTTTGACAGTAAGTTGCAAATATCATGACCATTATCTTTAAACACTCCAGTGTGCATTTTCTAAGAATATTTTCTTACATACCCAAAATATAGTTATCAAATTCAGAAAACTTAACATTGATACAGTACCATTTACTAATCCACAATGCAGACTTATTACTATATTGTGCAAATTAATTTTTCATTTAAAAAATGTTTCAATGTAGCCCAGCCGGAGTAGCTCAGTTGGAGTGCTGTTCTGTGCATCAAAAGATTGACGGTTTGATTCCCAGTAAGGGTAGCATACGGAAGACAATCAATTGATGTTTCTCTCACATTGATCTTTCTCTTTCTCCCTTCCTCTCTCTAAGCATGTCCTTGGGTGAAGACAAAATGTTCTCAATGTATTAAACAGAGCTAGATATAGATCAAGAAGAAACAAAGGTATAAATGGAATAACTTTTCAGGATGGTCTAAGAATGATGTAATAGGGTTAATGTTTTACCCTTTCTGGTGGCCTAGTGTGTTCTTCCAGGACCATTTCATAGACATAAAACGAGGGTAATGATAGTAACCACACCTCTTTGCATTACTTTGAGAATTAAATGAGTTAAAGTGTAAAATGCTTAGGACAGTATCTGGCATAGTAAGCCATACAGAACTTTTCTAGCTTTCTGGCCTCATTATTTGTACTTGCCCCATGAAAGCCATCATCTGGGTATAAGTAACTACTTCTCAAGTGTACCTCTATGTACTATGTTTTTTCCACTCTGCTTAGTATTTTCTCTCACCAGGGAAAATGCCTATTTACTGAGATAAGCTCTGTAAGAGGTCACATCTGATCACAGTAAGCATTTGGGCACTCTCTTTTCTACTGCATTCCAGGAACCTATGCACATTTCTATTTAAACCATTAACTGTATACCTCTAATACTATGCTGTGAATTTTGGTGCAGATTCTGCCTTATTTTACTTGTGTCACCATAACTTAGCATAGATTAGGCAGTAAATATTTGCTGAATGAATAAATGTTAACAAGTAATAGCAATGGAGACTGAATGTATCAAAACTGACTATATTTAGAACGTAGATCATTATTAACAAGTCTTCATCTTTGAAGTGAAAATTATTTACTTTGTATTGAAATATACTACAACTAATGATATTACATAAGTTGTGACTAGCCTTATTCTACTTGATCTAATATTCAGTTAAGACAGACATACTCATCCAGTCCGTACCATCTTCCTCTACCCTTCAAACAATATATGCTACAGGAGTATAAAGCATTTCTGTTCTCATAGCAGAAGAAGAAAAAAAAGCTTTGCTGGATGCTGGCTGTCTAATGATAGTAACAGTAAAAAAATACAAGTCAAAACATCCATTTATTTATTTTTTAATGTTCACCTGAAGATATGTTTTTATTGGTTTTTAGAGAGAGGATGGGGGAGGGAGGAGATAGAAAGGGAGGGGGGGATATATATATATATATATATATATATATATAGAGAGAGAGAGAGAGAGAGAGAGAGAGATGAATTTGATAAAAATATTGATTGGTTGCCTCCTGAGGGGTTTGAACCCACGAATGACTGGGAATCAAAACGGCAACCTTTTGGTGCATGGGACGATGCTCCAATCTAGCCACTGGGTGAGAACACAACGTGCATTTATTAACAAATGACCTACTTTCCGCATTTAAGCATAACCAATGGACACAAAACACTGGGGGGTAGGGAAGGCTGGGGGAAGGGCAGGTGGAAAAAGAGATATATGTACTAATCTTTGTAAAGCTTTATGTAATTTTAAAAAATGTAAAATAATAATAATAATAATGATAATAATAAATTAGGGAGCAAAAACAAATAAAAATAAAAAATAAATAAATTAAGGAACAAAAAAAACAAAAACAAAAAAAAAACACCAATGACCTACTTTCCAGTCAAAATGTCTCTAAAATTTGAATAAATTATACCTGAGTATCAGAGATAGTGGAAAACTCAACTAAACTTTCAAATAATAATATACAATACCTGCATCATCATACGTCTTCTAATTGTGTCTAAGGGGTAAGAGATTATTCCAGAGGCTGTAGTCACAACTTGAGCAATGAAAAAGGAGATAAGAACTGGGGTTTCATTTGGTTTGGGTAATAAGCCCTAGGAAAAGAAAAATATATAGTAACCATCTAAATTTCTAAAGCAGCTTAAATCCTAATCAAAGAATAACTCTTAGTAATATATGAAAGAGGGCTCAATTATACTTAAGATGCAATTAAAAACAATTGAATTTAATGTGGAAAAATTGAAATATTAGCAGGATATCCGTTAGAAAGGAGAATGTAATACATGACTATACTATAAAAACATATTTGGGGAAAAAAAACGTATTTTCTAAATTGATTTGTCATTAATGGTACTTAAAACTAGGGAAGATAACAGCTAGTGACCAAAAAATTTGTTCAGGGCTCTTCACAGAGTTGGAAAAAATGGAAATAATAATGCCTGCTATCATCATCAAAAGGTAATATTTGATAAACAACTTTAAAGCACTAAGTTAGTGAAGAAAAATTCCTAAATTTCACAGCAGCTAGAGGTGGTAATAGAGCAAAGAGGGAAAGTTATTAAGGAAATATACATAACAAAAAACACACTATAAACTAAAAGTTCTATATCTGAACCATAATAAAAATGATATGCAACTATATTTAATGGAGGGTAGAGATAATATTGAAAATTATTATAAAACTTCCATCAACTTTTAATCTAATTTAGTAAATAATACTAATATTAATTTCATTGCCTAATTTTAGAAGCATGATATAGTTAAGATAATGGGATATTTTGTTTGCCATGTAAATACATTACTTAACCATTCCTCAGTTATTATCTTTAAAATAGGGATATTAAAAGCTACCCTTGCCCAGCTAGTGTGACTCAGTGGTTGAACAAGTCACTGGTTCAATTCCTGGTCAGGATACATGCCCGGTTTGCAGGCTTGATCCCCAACAGGGGGTGTGCAAGAGGCAGCTGGTCAATGATTCTCTCAATGTATGTTTCTCTCTCTTTCTCTCCCTTCCCCACTCAAAAATCAATAGAAACATTTTTTAAAAAAGCTATCCTAGAACACTATGAGGATGTAAAGAACTAACAAAGTTCCTAGAACTAAGTAATAGCTCAAAAATGGTAGCCATTATTATAATCTTTCTCTTTCCTACCTTATGGAAATGATATTAAAATCTGAAATGAAAAGGCAATTGCTAAAACAATCTAGAGAATACAATAAAGAATCTAACAGTACCCAATAAACACCTGAGCTACAGTAGCACTTATTACATTTAACTAATTATGCCTTGCCTACTTTCTAAAATGGTGATAGTAAACTTACTATTTGCATGTGAAAAAAGAGATAATAAACTCAATGTAAAATCAGAAAGTCCTGTCAGAGCCTTTCTATATGTCAAAGAGTTGATTGTGATGTAAGCCTAACCAGAATGCTTCATATTTGCAATGAGTTTTTCAGTGTAAACAGCAAAAAAAGTTTGGGTTTATGCTCTATATTTCAAATCAGAACCACAACAGAGTTATAATTTAATTAGGTATGGCAGAGTAATAATTAAACAACTTTATAATGTATCTTATTCCATCATTTATTTTGACTTATAGAAGTAAACATATTGGCTGAACTTGTTACTAATTAAAATAATAAAAAAATTAAAAATAGAACTCCCCTTTGACTCAGTAATCCCACTTCTAGGACTATATCCCAAAAAACCAGAAACACCAATTAGAAAGGACTTATGCACCTCTTTGTTCACAGCAGCACAATTTACAATAGCTAAGATCTGAAACAGCCTAAGTGCCCATCAGCAGATAAGTGGATTAAAAAACTCTGGTACATGTACACAGTGGAATACTACGCTGCTGTAAAGAGAGAGCTCTTACCATTCACAACATGGATAGACATGGAGAGCATTATGCTAAGCGAAATAAACCAGATAAAGATAAATATCACATAATCTCACTCATTTGTGGAATATAATAAACAACATCAACTGATGAACATAAATAGATCCAGAATCAGAGAAGCATCAAACAGGATGCCAAAATTCAGAGGGAAAGTGGGGGGGTAGGGAGGGAGAGGGTGGGTAAGGGATCAACCAAAGGACTTGTATGCATGCATATAAGTATAACCAATGGACACAGACACTAGTGGAGTGAGGGCATGTGCGACTGGGCGGGGGGGGTGGGGGTAGAGAAGGGGGAGAGTAGCCAGGGAGGTCAATGAGGGGAAAAAGGAGACATGTAATACTATATGTAATACTTTAAACAATAAAGAACTTAAAAAAGGAAATAAACCATTTAATATATACTAAAGCCCCAAATTACCTTAACGGTATCATAAAGTCCAAAATAAGAGGCTCGGTACACAATGATGCCCTGTACGGAAATACCAAACCCTCGGTATAAACCAATAATTCCATCTGATTTTGCTATTTTTATAATACAGTCACCTAAACCCTTGAATTGTCGCTCTGCCGAACCTAAAATAAAGCCATTTAAAATTTATTAGCAGTATTATATATCAGATAAATACATTTAAACATTTTACAGATTTAAAGTATTTGGAACTGACACTTAGAAATCTAACAAAATAAAAGCACACATCAAAATTCTCCCAAGAGTTAACAAATAATTAAAGATTCAAGTAGTATCTTTAAATTTTTAAAAATATTAATCTCTTATAAAACCAATCTAATTCAATCAATATGATAGGCTAAATAAAATTACCGCAAGTTACTAAAAATGTAACAACTAGAAATTTATAAATTTTTAGTTTTCATTAGGAATGAAAAACTTCATGACTTGTTTCAGTTGAAGAGCAAAAAGACAAATGGAGCAAAAAGACAAAACTAAAAACTAGTAACTTAAGAATAATTAACATTTTAGATGGCATGTCATAGTTTTGAGTGTTTGTTGGTTTTGTTTTATTGTCCCGACTTGAACTCTTTGCCAATAACTGAAATATTATGTGAATATAATCCTTTAAAATAAGCTAAATTCTCCCAATTTTGATAGAAAACAAAACTACTGAACTTAAATAAGGTACATGAATTATATTCACTTTCTTAGCAATAACAAGAAAATTTTGACTGCCAGTTAAACGTAAGATGGAACCTCTATTTTCATTTTTCCTCAAACTGTTATCCTTTCCAAGATATTTTCTCTGATCACTTATCTAAAATTGAAGTCACTCCCTTCTCCCTAATTTTTTTCATCACATTTACTGCTAAGTGACAGTATATTTTAGTCATTGATTCATTGTTTTTTACTTGTGTCCCTCACTATACTATAAGGTACATGAGCTGCAAACTCCTTGTTTATATTGTGTGTGTGTGTGAAAAAGAGAGAGAGAGAGAGAGAGAGAGAACGCATTGCACACCTGGTTCACAGCATTCAATGGTGAAATATTTATTAAATAAATCTCTGCTCCCTTAAGACATTTTATTAAAATGATACTATATATATAAAAGCCCAAGTGACTGTTCAACTGGTAGCTATGATGCATATTGACCACCAGGGAGCAGATGCTCAATGCACAGGCATGGAAGCATGGAACAAACTGATGAATCTCAGAGGGAAGGGAGGAGGTGGGAGGACAGGAAGAGATTCACCGAAGATCTTACGTGCATACTAGAGGCCCGATGCATGAATTTGTGCACTGGTGGGGCCCCTCAGCCTGTCCTGTGGGGATTGGGCCAAATCCTTGCACTTGGCCTCCAATATCCCCTGAGGGGTCCTGGATTGTGAGAGGGCGCAGGCCAGGCCAATGGACCTCACCAGCGCATGAATCTGTGCACCAGGCCTCTAGTAAAGAAATAAAACAGGTTTAAAGCCATATTGGCAAAGAAGAATATTGACAAAAATCCACAAATGTTAGCATAATGGAAAGGAGGTGGAGGAGTGGAACCTCACTAAGTAGAGCAGAGAAAACTGAAACTTATTTTCTTGCAGAAGGAGATACTGTTAAGAAAGCCCTGGACTCCAACCTCAGAAAAACTTAGAAACTAGGGGAACTAAGTACTGTACAATTCTTGCACTGAAAGCAAGTAGCATTTGGATACTCAAAATCTACTTCACTCTGAGCAGCCAAGTTTCTTTCTCCTCTGCCATTCTCAGAACTGAACACAAGGCTCCAGACTGAGTTGCCTCCACAATTATAGAAAAAAGACTCAAATAAAGATACATCTCATGAAGTATCAGGTGATCAGGGATAAAAGGTGATTAAAAAGAAAAAAGGTACATACAAAATGATCAACAGTAAGGGATCGGCTTAAGAGCAATACTAGAAACTACAATCCAGAGTAATACTTTTTAAATTGTGAAAGAAATTAAATTTAAACCCAGAATTTTTTTTAGATGGTCAAGAATTAAGAAGATAAAACAGAGACATTTTTAAACAAGTAAGATCTCAACTTATCTCCTGTTCTGCTCTTTTCAGAAAGCTCAGAAAGCTACCGAAGAACATAATCTACCAAAACAGTTGCATAAAAAAAATATAGAAGATATGGTAAATAAAGTAAGTAGAAACAGTGGGAAAAGGGATCTCTAGCAAGAGAGTTATAAATCTAACCTAGACAGGAGTCATAGTTGAGGCAGGAGTAAGTATATAAGGGGTCTAGGATGTGGCTCTCCAGGGAAATAAAAAAGGAAGTAAGTTATAAACAGTCTTTATGTTTGCTCTTTTGTTACTACAGTGTTGGACTTCCCCTTCCATCTTTTTTTTTTAAATATATTTTATTGTTTTTTCACAGAGAGGAAGAGAGAGGGATAGAGAGAAACATTGATGAGAGAGAAACATTGATCAGCTGCCTCCTACACACCTCCCACTGGGGATGTGCCCGCAACCAAGGTACATGCCCTTGACCAGAATCGAACCTGGGACTCTTCAGTCCACAGGCCAATGCTCTATCCACTGAGCCAAACTGGTTAGGGCCCCTTCTATCTTTTAAGGCAAAAGAAAAAAGTAAGGCCCTATGACCTTACCATTTGGTTGAGAACACAATTTTTAGACTGTAACTAACACTGTTGTTACAGCATAATTTTAGAATAAATAATATATTATTCAAAACACAAAGAAGAGTCAGTATATCTAAAAATCCCATACCTTTTCCAATATCAACACCTATTCGGGTTCGAGCAAAATCTAGTGGATATACTACACATAAGGATGTTGCTCCAGCTGCTCCACCAGCAGCCAGGTTTGCCAAAAACCATCTCCAGAACTGAAACATATTAAATTAAAATGTGGTTATTAAACTATAAAACCTAACTGTGTGCTGTGTTATTTTTCTAAAGGCTAAAAGGCTAGATTTACAAACTGATTTTCCTAAAGTAAACATCTGTAATAGCGCATATCATACTATTCAGAATACTTGTCTACAAGTTTTCCTTTGTTTCTTACCAGGCAGTCTAGGAAGTACAGTTTAGATGCTGAAATACTAAAATTGCAAAATACTTTAAAGGCCTCCAGCAAAAGTAGCCCAAATTAGTGCAAGTGGACACATGAGGTAACATGCCTTTAGATTATATAAACCATGCACTTTAAATCTCAGCTAACCTTAGCTGGTTTGGCTCAGTGATAGAGCACTGGCCAGGGCATTGAAGGGTCCGAAGTTCAATTTCGAACCCCGGTTGCAGATTCCTCCTCTCCTCAGCCTATGCCCTGGTGGGGCTGGTGCAGGAGGCAACCAACTGATGTATTTCTCTCACATGGATATTTCTCTGTTTCACTCTCTCGTCCACTCTCTCTAAAAATCAATGGAAAAATATCTCTCTAAAAATCAATGGAAAAAAATGTGGGGATTTAAAAAACAACAACAAGGAACTCAGCTAAACAGGTTCTTAGTAATAAAGAAGAAACAATTTGCTTTTTTAAGGAATAAATTACCTCAGAGTTAGAAATACGTATCTCCTTTTTAAAAAATACATTTTTTTCTGATTTCAGAGAGGAAGGGAGAGGGATAGATAGATAGAAACATCAATGATGAGAAATAATCATTGATCAGCTGCCTCCTGTATACCCTCTACTGGGGATCTAGCCCGCAATCTGGGTATGTGCCCTTGACCAGGACCCTTCAGTCCGTAGGTCATCACTCTATCCACTAAGCCAAACCAGATAGGGCAGAAATACATCTCTTGACTGATTCTTTTTTGCTTAGTAAAAGTAGACAAAATGTCAAATTTTTCTAGTGTAGTAGTGATTATAAAATATAATTACATTAAAATTAATATTTATTCAGAGAAATACTGCTTTGAGACAAAAATGCCTTAAATATTAAAACTGTGTTCAAAGAAATTTGTAAAAGTTGTGTTTTTCACATATAATTTCTATAACTTAACAAATATTGTGTTAACAGTTAATTTTACCTATTTTTTCTACCACTTGAGCACATCCTCCCATCATACGTAAAACCATTTCTTAGAAAATTTTAGAGATATTATCTATACTTGCCTGTTTTTCTTTATTAACTCCAGACATGAAAAGTTGTTTGTATTTGTCCTTAAAAGCAAAATTTAGAGCTTGTGTTGGAAAATAGCGAAGAACATTTGCAAAATTGCCACGCCAATAACTGAAGAAACCTACAAAAGAAAACATACTACATAAAAACTTATACTGTATTATCATTAATTCCCATAGCTTTAACAAACTTAGTTATTTGAACTATTTAAAAGCAAATCCAAAAAAAGCAGTTTTAACTCCATGTACTTCCATTCCAATTTTGTTAACCCTATCTAATAAAGAGGGAGTATGCTAATTGACCCTCACACCTTTGAAAAGATGGGGCACCCACAGACAATGAGGAGGGAATATGCTAACTGACTGCCACACCCTCCAAGATTGCAGTGTCCACAGCCACAAGATGGCAGCGCCCAGTCCCCTCAGCCCCGCCAGGGTGGCAGGTACACAACAAGGTTAGTCTCACCCCCAGGTGGGACTGGCCTCTCCGTGTGTCTGCCTCTCAAGTCCCCCAGGCCCCTCAGAAGCACAGGCAAGCCTCAGATGCTGGCTGCTCAGCTGCCCAGGGCCAGCCAAGGCTCAGGTAACCAGGGCCAGGTGAGGCTGGCGCTGCCGGCAGTGACAGCAGCAGAGGTGTGATGGGGAGTTGCCTTCCCCTGATCATCAGGTTGCCTCCTGTACTGTGAGAGGGGGCAGCCCAGGCTGAGGGACACCCTCATGCTTTCTGGGTTCTGCTCTCAGATGGGCATTTAAAATTCATAATTTAGATGATGCCTTAAGAGTCTACTTTGGACCCTACGTATTGTGCCCAACAGATTTATCCCTAGAAAGAGAATGCTTTTTTAAAAAAATATATTTTATTTATTTTTTTCAGAGAGGAAGGGAGAGGGATAGAGAGTTAGAAACACTGATGAGAGAGAAACATCCATCGGCTGCCTCCTGCACACCCCCCACTGGGGATGTGCCCGCAACCAAGGTACATGCCCTTGACCAGAATCGAACCCGGGACCTTTCAACCTGCAGGCCGACGCTCTATCCACTGAGCCAAACTGGTCAGGGCAGAATGCTTTTTTATGGGAGAGTATACCCTGACTTAGGAGTGGAAGAGGGAACTGCACTGGAGTTGAAGCCTCGTCACGTGGTATTCTGAACACACAGTTAATAGGCCTATTTCCTTTTTAAAGTTGGTGCAGAACCCTAAGGGGTGGATAAAGTGTCCCTCTGCGGACTGAAGGGTCCCAGGTCGAGTGCAGTCAAAAGCACGTGCCTGGGCTGCCGGCTTGGTCCCACGTGCAGGAGGCAGCCAATCAAGGATTCCCTCTCATCATTGATGTTTCCCCCCCTCTGTCCCTCTCCCTTCCTCTCTGAAACCAATAAAAATATATTTAAGAATAAAACGTTTGTAGAGTTTTCAATTGACTCCAACTATATGGATGAATTCTACAAGACTTCTGATAAATTTATCCTGACATTCTCTGAGCTAACTTAGGAGCCATTCTGCAACCGGAAGGCATTTAATGACTAACAAAGCACTTTCATTATTTACTCCTTGAAATCTTTCTTTCAATGTCAATGGGGGGGGGGGGGAACTCCACAAAAACATTAAAATTTTAAACAAAGACAGGATCTGATGCAAAAGAAAAATTGGTAATACTGATCCTGTCTTTAAAATTTCATTTTGCTCATCTTGGATTTTAAAAAATACTGCATTAAAACATTATTTGTCTTTATTACGTTATTTTGCTCCCCCCCTCAAATCTGTGCAGAGGCAACTGCCTCTTCAGTAGTTTTCAAGAATAAACAGAACCTCTTTTCACTGAACAGGGATCAGAGTACTGGGAGGCATAGTATTGCAACAAGTATTTAAGCAATTTGGGCATTTGTTAACACACAGCAAAATGCTCAATAGCTTTTCTTGTCATCTTGGGAGTCAAACACCGCCTTCTGAGCCAGGCACTGCGGCGCCAAGATGTACGTAAATCCTGCTGCGAAGGAGGAATGTAGAGAAAGAGGTGTTCTCCCCTGCGCTAGGACTGGTCACGTGCAGGCCCTGGGAAAGCAGAGCCTCTTAGGCTGGTTACCATTACCGAATTTTTCAAGTTGAGGAAGCAAACCCATCACCCCCCCAGCCGACACGGCCATGGCCCCTGCAGTCGTCCCCCCGCAGTCGTCCCCTCCCGACCCACCCAGGGGAGGGGGAAGGCATGGCGGCAGCCCCTACGCACCCTGCTCTTGGGGAATCCGCAGCAGACAGTCCACCATGCCCTTGTACTGCGCCTCAGGGGCAATCTGCTTGGACGACGCCTGCACCTGCAGCAGAAGCTTCACCCGCTCGATGGGCGCCACGGCAGTCTTGGACACCGCCGCCGCCACCCCGCCAGCCAGCAGGTCCTTCCCGAAGGACACCAGGTCAAACAACTGCTTTTCTATCTTCTTCTCCAGCTTCTTCTTTGGAGGGTCACGCTGCATGGTGGGATGACGGACGTAAAAACCCAACAGCAGCAGCCTAAAACGTGCCGGGAGGAGGCGAAGGGAAGCAGAAAACCGCTTGAGCGTCGTCCTGGCGGGAAAGCGGCGCTGAGGATGCTGGGAGATCGGCGCACCACGTGGGGCGGGGCCGGGGAGCTGCGCATGCGCTCCCAACCGCCTCCCGGCACCGGTGCCTGCCACGTGACACCCTACGCGTAGCTGCTAGCGCGCGGTGCTGTCTGGGTAAGTGTCTGCGCCCAAGTTTTTTATTGCTGCCGGGAAGTCTAGAACCCGGGCTTCTGAGCCTCGAAGGGCAGGAAGGGACCTTGAAGAGCTACTTCTCTGTAAAGATAGCGTACAAATTAGAGCGGAGCAATGTGGGATTAACCGAGCTTAGTTTTAGTTCCCAGGGTCACTCTTCATTTTTCCCTTAGAAATCGCTTTCATTTCCGCGCCTTTAATTTTGCAGGGGTCATTTAGTCACGTTGTCACTGCTTTTGCTGCTGTTCCCCGGAAGCATAAGTCAACATGTTCTTCTTTCTCCTTTATTTTACGGAAATTGGCCAATGCCGTCTAGAGCAGTGCCTCTCTCAGTCCAAACTGCACAACATCGAAGGAGAGGCAGTGGCTTTTAATTTTCAAGCTTGGGTTTAGGCAATGCTAATGTGCCTGTTACCCGTGACCTATTCTAGAACAGAGGTTCGCAAACTTTTGGTTTTTGTTAATCCTCACTCCTGGATATTTTTTCCATTGCTTCCCAGAGAGAATGGAAAGGAGGGAGGGAGGAATGGGGGAGAAACAGAAACATTGATGTGAGAGAGACACATTGCTTTCCCACACACACCGCCCAGGGCCCTCCCAGATCGAACCTGCAACTCATGTACTTGCACTTGCCGTTGACCGGAAATTGAATCCTGATTAGTGTTGGGACCACTGAGCACACCTGCCGGGACCAAACTTTTTTTTATTCTAGGACTCCTCCTTTTCAATATTAAAAATTAGGAGACCAAAGAAGCTTCCATTTTTATGGGTCATAAATTGATATCTACCATTTCAGAAATTGAAACAAAATGTAAAACTATTAATTCATTTAAAATAATAACACAAATAATTAAAATATTTTTTTCAAAACAAAAAAAATGTAGTGAGGAGGATAGCCTTGTTATATATTTTTGGAAAGCTCATGTCTGAAGGAAAGACAGCTGGATTTACGTAACTGCTGTTCCTCCTGTGGCAGTGTCACACCTCATGTGACTGCTAGATCACTTACACAAATGAGAGAATGATAGTGACACTAGCAGATGTTATCTTAGTTTTGACCTCAGTGGAGGCCCAGATGTCTTGGTGACACCTACACTTCTTCCCTCCTGCACTTTGAGAACTCCTCTGAGGCTGAGCAGACTCAGGTTTGACTTCTTTGGGCAAGAATACTCAGTACATCATGTCTACCTCAATTTCCTTCTGCCTCCCTTTTAAAAAAGATCATATATCCTAGAGATCCCTCTATAATAGATTCCTGATTCTTTTTGATAGTCTGTTTGATAGTTTCTCATACATGGAGACGCTGTGTTATCATCTCTTACTCTGGAGGATCTGCAGCCTTGAAACACACCCAAAAAACCCAAGATGAGTTATTGACAATTTTGAACTTACATTCTAAGTTTTTCATTATCATAAGTGTTTTAATGCTTTCATGCTAGCCACTAAAAAAAATCAAATATGTAGGCCAAAAGGATTCCAGAGTAGGAATCTTTATATATAAAAGGGTAAGTAATATGTGAAGTGTCCTCTTGGGTATTTGGTTGCTTGTTATGTGTGCTGACCACCAGGAGGCAGCAGGGAATGAAGGAAGGCCCCAGTTGGCAGCTGGCAGCCAGCAGCCAGGGAAGGGAGGCCTTGGTTGGCAGCCACAAGGCCCCAATCGGCCCTGATCGCCAGCCAGGCCTAGGGGCCCTGCCAGTGCATGAATTTTGTGTACCGGGCCTCTAGTTTTGTTAATATTTTGATTACCTCACATAAAAGGTTGGTAAGTCCTACTGGTCTGGTGTTTCATGCTACTTGCCTTTCCATAGCTACTTATTCAGCTCTTAACTGGTTTTTTAGCCCAAGTCTCTCACCATTTTACATGTTGTTGCCAGATTAATCTTTTTGAAGAAATTGGACTAGTCATTATTCATACGTTTAAAAACAAAAACAAAACAAAATTTTTAAAAAAACAAAAAACATTGACGTCTTCTCATGACATTGATTTTAAGATCCTTTGTGAAATCAAGAAATAAATGATTGGTATCTTATTGCAAAATTCTTAAAAATGACAGTTTCAATCTCCTTACAGAAAATTTGAAGCATTAACAAGCACTCAGGGAGAAATTTAAGAGGTGATTGATTACCTGAATCACACTCCAAGGTGCCAAGAGCGGTCAAAGGAAACATCTCTGGTCGCAGGGAACATGAGTGTCTTGGAGGACAGAAAAGCAAATGTTCACTGCTCCCTTGGGCTGTGCTCTCTTCCTTTCAAGCCTCCCTTTCCCCTTACCCCTGCATTTGACTTAATAGTGTTTATAACATACTAGAGACTCGGTGCACAAAAATTTGTGCACTGGAGGGGGGTGGTCCCTCAGCCCAGCCTGCCTCCTCTCACAGTCCAGGAGCCTTCAGGGGATTTCCTACTGACAGCTTAGGACCAAGTAGGCCTAAGCAGCAGTTTGGGCTCCTTCTGCAGGAGGCGACTGGGCTGATCAGGGGAAGGTGCCGGTCTCCATCAACCTGCTGCCACTGCCGGCCACCATGGCTGCTTGCTCTTGGCCCTTGCAGCCGCTGTGGCTTTGTCTGGAAGGACATTCATTCTATCTGGTCTAATTAGTATATTACTCTTTTATTAGTATAGATGCCTTTATGATATCCTCAAGCTTACTTATTTATGGTATATATTCACTGATAGAAGACAGCAAAACTGAAAGTACTTACAAATACGGCTTTTATTTTAAAAAAAACTTAAGAACTTTAGATCAGCTCTTTCAACAGACTGAGCTGAAAATGTTTAACTTGCTGCATTTCATTTTACTGATTTAGGGAACAGACTTAGTTCTGGTGATTTACATGTTAATATTAAAAGTATAGAGACTCATGGCTTTTGTGCTCCTCACTCCCATGAGGGTGAGGATTTTTGTGTCCCCCCCCTCCCCCCCAGCATCCAGAGCAGCGCTTGGCACAGAGTAAAAATTCAATAAACATTTTTTGGACCAATACATGAAAAGGCAACACAACCACAAACTCCAAACCATCTTTATTAAAAAACTATCAATACAGTATAAAAATAGCTTCAATTATATAGAATATAGAAATATAGCTCTACAAAATTAAATTATTTTCACACAATTTAGTGTAGAGACTAAACTTTAGTCTCTACAGTTTGAGTAACATTTAATAATATTTTTTAAAAAAACAGTCAAAGTATAAATCCTATTCTCAAAAATGTTTAGTGCTGAATACTTTCCTCAGCTTCTTTCCAACATTTTGTACAGTAGCAGGTATGATTTAGCTGACTCCCTGGCTTTCAACCAGTGGATATTTGATAATAATAGTAGCAGCAGCTAACACTTTTATAGCACATAACGTGTGCCAGCAATATTTAGAGGGAACTCACACACACAACAAACAATTATTCACAATATCCTCAAAATGCTCAAAGCAGACAAACCTACTAAGTTGGTTTGATAGGTCTTCCCATGTATATTAGAAATATAAAAAAGCAGGCACTGCAAATTTACTATTGCCTGTAGGCACCATCATTAAAGTCCCTTGGCACAAAGTCCCTTGCTGAGTATAGTTCCGTAACCCCACAACAATAAATCAATAGCTAAAGAAAAGGGAGGGAAGAAAGGCAGTAGATTCTAAACTGGAATTGTGAGGAGTTTAAAATATAGGGTAGGACAAAAGTAAGTTTATAGTTGGGAGTATGCAGAAAACAGCTTATTCTTATATTTGCCCCACCTTATATATGATGTTGATAAGACAGTACTTGATATTTTTTAAAATGGCAATTATATAATCTTTTGCATCAATAGGCTTTGGTAAGGGCCCATTTGCAGGATACTAACAAAATCCAACTTGCCCTAGCAGGTTTGGCTCTGTGAATAGAGCATCGGCCTGCAGACTGAAAGGTCCCAGGTTCGATTCCAGTCAAGGGCATGTACCTTGGTTGCAGGCACATCCCCAGTGGGGAGTGTGCAGGAGGCAGCCGGTTGATGTTTCTCTATCATTGATGTTTCTGACTTTCTATCCCTCTCCCTTCCTCTCTGTAAAAAATTAATAAAATATATTTTAAAAAATCCAACTTAATGTTTCTATACTTGCCAAAGAGTATATACCTCTGTGGTATCTGCACTGTTACTTTGTCCCCTTTATTTAATAAAGTGGCAGATAAGTATTTATTGTCCAGTAATCAAACTAATCTATTTTCAGATGTGACTTAGAACATATTTGGAAAAATGGTATGCTAAGTTTATTTGCCATGTTTACTTAAATATTCATATAGAGATGAAAACCAAGATGATGTTTGGTTTCATTTTTAAAAAATGTAATGTCTTTACAACGTGGACATTACGGTATACATCTATAACATAGCAAATGATTTCTCCTTATTAAGATCTGTAGTTTGCTTTATCTTTTTGTTTCAGTTTTTGAGTGGTGGAGAGTATGATTCTTTGATATCAGAAAAGCAGTTCAATAGCCTAAAATTTTATTAAATGAAGAAGAAAAAGTCTGCTATGATAAAACCCCAAGTTTTCAGACTGTTTAAAAATCTGAGGTGATAAGTAGCTGCATTCATTAATAATTCTTAATATTAAAAAAAGATCATAGTGTTTTTTTGGGGAAATATCAAGAAATTTAAAGCATTTAATAAATATTTTTAAACACAGTGTCTTAATACCCATGATACCTTAATGCCCTGAGCTCAGAGAAGTACAAAGACTTGCTTATGGTTACAGCACTAATTGTTACAGGACTGTCACGTTCTCTAAATTTCCTGACTCTTTCACCAGATTCAGTATTAGTCTTAAGATAAATACACAACGAATTGAGTATTTTTCCAAGATAAATATTTCTATATTAATTTTACATAAAACACTTCACATTATTTCAAACTAGTCAATAAATTAATGTTATATACCAACATGGAAATAAGTTAACAACTCCTTCTTCATATTTTGATCAAGTATCTTTTCAAAAGTCTCACAATACTAATTAAGATCTAGTGCATCAAATCCAACAGCATATGATCTCAATATTTAACAATATTAAGTTCAGTGGAAAGAAACTAAACCGTATCTTCTATATATGGATTTCACTAACACTGCTAAATGCTTCATACTGTACAGTGTTGCTCCGTAGCAAGAAAACAGTTACAAGGTCAATCCAAAGAACAACTTAAAAGCCATTTCAATGGCAATTTCTGTAACTGAGTCATGAAAACAGATGTAAAGTTCTTGAACTTTGGGATGAAGAAAGAGTCTCCTGTAGAGGAAAAGAATACATTTATTTTAGAAATTCAAATAATAAAGAAAAGTTAAAACTTTCCATTCATTTTATTTTATTTATTTTTTTGTTTCTGAAAGTATCCGTAATAAATTAAAACACTAATCCAAATCTATAGTAGAGGGAAATGCAGCTAGATTTACTTTTAAATAAATGATATGTACCTTAGGTCAATTATTTTTATTTTTATTTTTTTACAGTGTAAAAAAGCCTATTTTATCAATATGTTTTACCATGTCCCTGTTTTTAAATATTAAATTTAATCATTATTATTATGATAAAGCCAATGCTGATACCATCATTTTAAGTATAAGTTATTAAAGATTGACATTCACTTTCTAAAAGTTAATTATTATTAAAATACTAGAGGTCCAATGCACAAAAATTTGTGCGCTTGGAGGGGTGGGGGGGTGTTCCTCAGCCTGGCCTGTGCCCTCTCCCAGTCTGGGACCCCTCGGGGGATATCCACCTGCTGGCTTAGGCCCGCTCCCTGGGGAATCGGGCCTAAGCTGGCAGTCAGACAACCCTCTGGCAGCCCAGGAACCCTTGGGGGATATCCACTTGCCAGCGGGGAGCAGGCCTAAGCTGCCATCGGACATCCTTAGCATTGCTGAGGAGGGAGAGGCTCCCACCACTATCGCTGTACTGGCAATGTCAGCCTGGTTTGTGGCTGAGCAGAACTCCCCCTATGGGAGCACACTGACCACCAGGGGGCAGCTCCTGCATTGAGCATCTGCTCCCTGGTAGTCAGAGTGTGTCATAGTGACCAGTCATTCCCAGTTGTTAGGGTCAATTTGCATATTATCCTTTTATTATATAGGATAGAGGCCTGGTGCATGGGTGGGGGCCGGCTGGTTTGCCCTGAAAAGTGTCCCAGATCAGAGTGGGGGTCCTGCTGGGGTGCCTGGCCAGCCTGGGTGAGGGGCTGATGGCTGTTTTCAGGCTGCCCATAGTCCCTTCAGGGTGGGGTCCCCCCTGGGGTGCCTGGCCAATCTGGGTGAGTGACTGATGTCTGTTTGCAGGTTAGCCATAGCCTCTTCAGGGTAGGAGTTCTTGCTGGGGTGCCTGGCCAGCCTGAGTGAGTGGCTGATGGCTGTTTGCAGGCTGGCCACAGCCCCCAGCGACCCAAGCTCCCAGTAGAGGCTGGCTGGAAGCACTTTGTTGCCTTGAATGGAGGCCACAGCCGGCCAGGGTAGGCAGGAAACTTGGCTTCCTCCACTGCCAGGGCAACCAAGCCTCCTGCTTGTTCCAGCTCCGTGGCTGCCGGCCACCATCTTTGTTGGGTTAATCTGCATATAGTCACTCTGATTGGCTGGTGGGCATGGGCTGGGGTATAGCGGAGTGACACCAATTTGCATGTTTCTCTTTTATTAGAGTAAATATATGATAGTTCTTTTTGCAGATAGTATTGAATTGGGATTAACAATGAAATTTTACCTGGTTTTCTTTTTAAATTTGAATATGTTTTTATTGATTTTAGAAAGAGGAAGGGAGAGGGATAGAGAGATAGAAACATTAATGAGAGAGGACCATCTATTAGCTGCCTCCTGCACACTTCCTACCAGGGATAGAGCCCACAACCCAGGCATGTGACCTGACCCGGAATTGAACCTCTTGGTTCATGGGTCAATGCTCAACCACTGAGCAACATTGGCGGGCTGTTTGGTTTTCTTAAAGAGTTAAAATCTACTTAATCAATACTATATAAATCAAACTAAGTCAGCAGTTCTGCCTGACTTCCTTAAATGTCTCTATTCTACATAGATCCTCATCATCAGAATTTGACACCTCTTGATTCTTTCTATTCCATTGTTGTGAATACAGTTAACTGTTCCACTGCACACTGTGTGTGTGCCTAACTGTTCCTATCTCTATTCTCTCGTGTATCCACACCATTCCATTTGCTGGAATGCTTACTTACCCAATAGCACAGCTCCGATCACACTGCAGAACTGAACTGATGCTCCCAAGCTTGACTGGTTATACATCAGAATTACAAGGGAGTTTACTGGGGTAGGCTGTAGGCATCTCTGAGTTTAACAAGTGTCTCAGGTGATTCTAATCCCATGGACCAGCACACAGGAATTACTACTTTGGATAATGTTTGTAAAGTGTTTGTCATACAATTTAGTACTACATGGTAGTTGTACAGTTAGGTGTCACCTTACTTCCTGCCCCTTCCTCCACCAACTCTGAGACCCTTCATTGGCTAAGTATTTCCTGCAAAATTTAATTCCTGAGAATTGAAGGCTCTCTGCTTTCCAGCTTGGTCTTTTTCACTTTCTCTTTGTATATGGCATTCCTTTACCATTCTGGCAAACCAGTCTACTCACTGCTATGCCTTATGATTTGTTCATCCCTTCTTTTTCCTAAAATGTTTTATCCAAATCCAATTAATTTTCTAAACCAGATCAAATGGAATCTCTAAGCCTTTCTTTATAATCTTAGAGATTCCCATAGCATTTGGTTGTATCAACTAATTTATTCTATCTCCCTAGTCTATCTCCATATTCTATAATAATAAAATATGCTAATTAGACTGGACATCCTTCCAGACCTCCTTCCAGACAAAGCCGAGGCTGTAAGGGAAGCCCGGGTCCTGGGTGCCTGCCAGTGGCTGGAGGGAAGCCCAGGTCCTTGGTGCCGGAGGGAAGCTGGTGCCGGGAGCTGGGGAAAGGAAGGCCTACTCTTACACGAATTTTGTGCATTGGGCCTCTAGTATATTCATAAATATATAGATATTTAATATATAGTTAATATTTCTTCTGCTAGATGTAAGACTGCTAGATACATGAGTGTGAATTTATCTTTCTGTTTGCCATAACATCCACCCACCACCACAGTTTGCCAAGCACAGTTTCCTTTACTAAATTGTTATATATTTATCAATATATGTGTTAGGTGCCAGTGGTCAAGACAGATATGGTTCCTGACCTCATAGAGCTAACATTCTAGTGAGGGGGAGAAAGACCATAAACAAGTAAGAAAATAAATAGTAAAGGGGTTATATAATAAGAGTGTAACTGAGTAACCCCGTCAATGCAGAAAAGAGATTATGGATCCTCTCTTTGAGGAGATGACTTCTTAGCACTGGTCTGAATCTCAAGAAGCTGGACATGCAAAGGTTAAGAGGCAGAACAGCCAATACACAAGGAATAGCAAGAACAAGATTTGATTGATGGGTGCCAATGAGGCTATGTATATGGGATGGAGGACGAGAGTGACAGAAGGTGGAACCAGAGAGGTGGGCAGGGGCTAAGTCAGGCAAGGACTTCTAGTTGGTGGGGATGAGGAGGAGGAGGAGAGCAAAGGGAAGAGGGCAAGAAAGAAGGACAGAAGAAAAGGAGGAAGTAGGGGTAGAAGGAAGGAAATACCTGTAAAATTGTGAAATCATTGTTTTTTTTAAAATATATTTTGATTGATTTCAGAGAGGAAGGGAGAGAGATAAAACCATCAATGATGAGAGAGAACCACTCCTGCTTGACCCCCACTGGGGACTGGGCTACAACCCAGGCATGTGCCCTTTTCTAGAATCGAACCCAGGACCTTTCAGACCACAGGTCGATGTTCTATCCACTGAGCAAAACCAGCCAGGGCAAGCTATTTGTTTTAAATAGAAAAGACATGGGAGGAATTTAAAGGAGATATTTAGCAAATAAGATAAAATTCTAAAATATATTAAAATATTAGTTATATTAATAATTTCATGCTTACATCCTAAAACTTTATCTCCTTTACCACACTTCTTTCATTTTTCTGTCATTTTACTTCACTTTCAGACACTTTTTTCCACTTACCCTACTACCCAATAAGCCATAACTGGTGGAGCTTTTTTCTGGTCAGTCCAGTTTTCAGGTGAGCATTCAAACAACACTCCATGTTCTTTCACAGGGTTTAGAGAAGACACTGAATTTGTAGAACCTGAATGCTCTGCAGTGTTTAGTGCTTTCTTTTTCTGTAAATTAATAGGTATTAGTATTAACTGGTATTAAATAGTGCTGGTCCTAGCACTTAAGAGCCTGCAATAATCTTCTTACCTGCAGGAAAATTTCTACTTTTTCTCATATTTCAAATATCATCTCTTATAAAAGACTTCATAGATGTAGTATCCCTTGACTTTTACAGGCAACATTTTGTTCACAATCCTGCATTACTATTTATGTTATAGTATATTAGCAGTTTTTAGGTCTTTCTTCCCCAGTACAGGATAAGCCTCTCTCCCAAGCGGAGACAATATACTACTTTGTTGTTTCGGTTTTTTTTTTTT
>PVJC01025860.1:0-24438 GCA_004026665.1 Murina feae | reverse complement strand
ATTTGGTCGTCCTTCATTAACACCTCTGCCAGCCTGGTCATAGGCAGGCATCTTGTGAGGGCATGATGGTTAATTTGCATATTGCCTCTTTATTATATAGGATATGTACAGTAAGTTAAGGGTCCTAAGAAGGTTAGTGATAGCAGCAAAGTGAAAAGAAAAGTTGTGAGAACAACGATTAGAGGTTAAAAAAAGAAATAATTGCAAAGCATTCGCATGTCTGATCTGGCATGGTGAAATAGCACAGTTTTAAAACAAAGGCCATCGAGAGTGCTAATTTTGCTAAGTGTATGAAAGTGCTCATGAAACAAGAATCACAAGCAATTGAAGAGGTAGAAAAATTGTCGATTTGGATAAAGGAATGAGAGTTAGCTAGTGATAGCATTTAGGAGGCAATGATATGTGAAAAAGTGTTGATGTGTGCTGACCTGAAAGACACTCCTGGAACGAATGCTGAAAGTGATTTGTTTATGGCTAGTAGGGGGAGATTAGATAAATTTAAGACAAGTTGCATTCATAGTGTAGTAAGACATGGAGAGGCTACCAGTTCTAACAAAGTAGCTACTGATAATTTGTGAAAGAATTTCAGGAATATGTACAGGCTAAGGGATTTGTTCCTCAATAAGTGTTCAGTTGTGATGAGATAGGCTTCTTCTGGAAGAAAATTCCAAAGAGGAGCTATCTCACAGGAAGAGAAGTCACTGCCAATGGAAGGCAGGCTGATGTTATTGTTGCTTGGGAATATAAGTTGAAGGCTCTACTCATATATCATTCTGAAAATCCACAAGTCTTCAAGAAAAGTAATGTCATGAAAAACAAGTTGAATGTGATATGGAGGGCTAATAGCAAAGCTTGGGTAACCAACCAGGCAATTTTGAATATATATATTTTTTTTATTGATTTCAGAGAAGAGAGAAAAACATCAATGATAAGAGAGAATCATTGATTGGCTGCCTTCTGCATGCCCCACTCCAGGGATTCAGCCCACAACCTGGACATGTGCCCTGACCGGATCAAACTGATTTATAGGTCAACACTCAACCGCTGAGCAACAGTGGTCAGGCCAGGCCATTTTTTTATGAAGTGAATTCATGAAATGTTTTCCTCAAGCGTGAAGAAATACCTCTGGGAAAAACAATTGATACTCAAGGCACTTCGTGTAATGGAGACTGCTCCTGCTCACCCTTGATTTGGAGGCTGAGTTGGAGGAGGAGTATAGCTTCTGTACTGCTAGGTTCTTGTCACCTAACACAGTTTCATCCAGGCCATGGACCAGCAGGTCATTTCTAATTTTAAGAAACTTTACATAAAGCACTATTTTAGAGGTGTTTTGAGGTGATCTCTGAAACTAATTTAACCCTTGGAGTTCTGGAAGGAACATCCCATATAATAAATGCAAATTGACCCTAACAGCAGAACCACTGGGAATGACTGGTCACTATGACACACACTAACCACCAGGGGGCAGATGCTCAATGCAGGAGCTGCCCCCTGATGGTCAGTGCGCTCCCACAGGGGGAGCTCTGCTTAGCCACAAGCCAGACTGACAGCTGCCAGCACAGCAATGGTGACGGGAGACTCTCATGCCTCCTCTGCAGTACTAAGGATGACCGACTGCAGCTTCAGCCTGCTCCCCGCTGGCAAGTGGACATCCCCTGAGGGCTCCCAGGCTGCCAGAGGGATGTCTGACTGCCAGCTTAGGCCCTATTCCCCAGGGAGCAGGTCTAAACCAGCAGGTGGACATCCCCCGAGGTGTCCCAGACTGCAAGAGATCACAGGCCGGACTGAGGGACGCCCCCCCCCACCCCCAAGTGCACAAATTTTTGTGCACTGGGTCTCTAGTTTTAATATATCCTCATTTGCTTGAACTCACAGATAAAGCAGGGTGGGGGGTTGTCTTCCAGGACCATACAATTAGCCTGGAAGGAATTGTGGCCTGTGTCTGTTGTGGAAGATACTGTGCCACTGGGCAGATCTCTGGACTTTGGGAATAGATGATGATAATGAGGAGGACTTAGTGGAGGACACAATACTGAGCTGACCGCAGAGGGCAAGACCTTCCGAGGAAGCAGTAACCAAGAGCAGCTGATGAGCTTTCGGAGAAAGAGAAGGAGGAGAGGAAGAAAGGGGAGATGTTCCTACTTCACTAATCAAAGAAATGGGAAGAAATATCACCCTGGCAAAGAAGTAGCAAACTGCAATAAACTTGTTTAATGACAATGCAATGTTTTACTACAGGCAAATGTTAAAATAAACATCACTGCATAGGTTTTTAGTGAGATAGAGGCTCAATGAGCCAGGAGCAAGTTCAGGTGGAGCAGAGAGACATCCCCAAAATAGCTACCTGACATATTAATAGAAAGGGACTTCCCTTCCAACAGTAATCTCTGCATCCCTCCGCTCCATATTCAGTCATCAGTAGCTGTCAATATAAAGGTACAGTATGTTCCAGTGTATATAAATTTTCCTTATTTACTGTATATTTCCTTTTATTTTCACTTACATTTGATGTGCTTTTTTTAAGAGTTTATAGATTAATCAGTACATCAGCCATGTATATAATGAAGGTCAAAATAAAATAATTTGGGGATCTCAAAGAGATTAATTTCTTTTATTTCTAATGGGAAAAATGATTCAGTTTTTCAAAAAATTGCTTCTTTTAATAGCCTTCCGGATGAACAAAGTTTGAAAACCGAAGTTCTGCTGTACGTGAAAATATGTGAAAAATTGTGTTATTGAGAAACATACAAATTAAAACCACAATGAAATATCACTGCACACCTATTGGAATGGCATACATCTTTTTTGCATTCATTTTTTTATTGTTGATAGTATTACAGATATATCCAATTTTTTGTCTCTTTGTCCCACTTTACCAGCCCCCGCCCCAGGCCTTCTGCACACTATTATTGTCTGTTTCAATGCGCTATGCATATATTTATATTTGTTCTTTGGTTAATCTCTTCTCATTCTCCCTTTACACTCCCTTCCCCTTTAAGGTCTGTCAGTCTATTCCATGCATCCATACTGCTGGACCTGTTTTGTTCATCAGTTTATTTTGTTCATTAGATTCCACATACTAGTATAAGTGAGATCATGTGTTATTTGTCTTTCTCTAACTGGCTTATTTTGCTTAGTATAATAATTTCCAGTTCCGTCCACGCTATGGTAAATGGTAAGAGATCCTTCTTTTTTTTGTAGCCGCTTCATATTCCATTTTGTAAATGTACCATACCTTTTTAATCCATTCATCTACTGATGGATACTTAGGCTATTGCCAGATGTTAGCTATTGTAAATAATGCTGCTCTGAATGTAGGGGTGCATGTATTCTTTCTGATTAGTGTTTTAAGATTCTTAGGATTTATTCCCAGAAGTAGGATCACTGGCTCAAAAGGCAGTTCCATTTAAAAATTTTTAAGGAACCTTCATACTGTTTTCCACAGTGGCTGCATCAGTCTCCATTATCACCAACAGTGTACTAGGGTCCCCTTTTCGCCACATCCTCACCAGCATTTGTTTGTTGTTTTGTTGATAATAGCCCTTCTGGCAGGTGTCAGGTGATGATGTTCTCCCACACAGTGGGTTCCCTTTTCATTTTGTTGGTTGTTTCTTTTGCAGTGCAAGCTTTTTAGTTTGATGTACTCCCATTTGTTTGTTTTCCTTTGTTTCTCTTGCTCTAGGAGATGAATCTGCAAAAATACTACCAGTAAATGAGATGTCTGAGATATTATTGCCTATGTTTTCTCTTAGAATTTTTATGGTTTCACATCTTACACTTAAGTCTTTTACCCGTTTTGTGTTTATTGGGTATGGTGTAAGTTTATGTCTATTTTCATTTGCATGTGCCTGTACAATTTTTCAGCACCATTTATTATTATTATTTAAATATGTATTTTATTGATTTCAGAGAGGAAGGGAGAGGGAGAGAGAGAAACATCAATGAGGAGAGAGAATCATTGATTGGCTACCTCCTGCTTGCCCCCCACTCTGGGATCAAGTCCGCAACTCCGGACATGTGCCCTTTACTGGAATCAAACCTGAGACCCTTCAGTCCTCAGGCTGACGCTCTATCCACTGATCTAAAACAGCCAGGGCTTCAGTACCATTTATTGCTCTAGTGTGTTCCCTTACCTCTTGTCAAATACTATTTGACTATAATGGTGTAGGTCAATTTCTGGGATCTTTCTTTTGTCCCGTTGCTCTCTGTGCTTGTTCTTGTGTCATTACCAGGCTGTTTTGATTATAATAGCTTTGTTAGATAGTTTGATATCTGATATTGTGATCCCTCCAACTTTTCTGTTTTTCAAGGTTTCTGAGGCTATTTGGGGTCTTTTTGGTTCTGTAAAAATTTTTTGAATAGTTACTCTAGATCTGTGAAATAATGCTCTCAGTATTTTAAGAGGGATTGCATTGCATTTATAGATTGCTTTGCATTTATAGATTGCTTTGGGTGATATGGACATTTTAATGATGTTAGTTCTAATCCATGAACACAGTATATACTTCCACTTGTTTGTATATTCCTTTAATACCTTTTTTAGTGTCCTATAGTTTTCTGAGTACAGTTCTCTTACCTTCTTGGTTTAATTTATTTCTTAAGTATCTTATTTTTGTTTGTTTTTGCAATGGTAAATGGGATTTTTTTTTTCTTTCTCAGAGTTCATTACTGGTGTATGAAAATGCCATCAATTTCTGGATGTTAAATTTGTATCCTGCTACTTTGCCAAATTCATTGATTAACTATAGCCGGTTTTTTTGTGGAATATTCAGTTTGTTTGTGTTTTGTTTTGTTTTCATCTAAATACCATGTCATCTGTGAATAATAGTTTTCTTTCCTCCTCTCCAATTTGGGTGCACTGACTGAAATGAAGAATAATTTACAGGGACTTAATAGTAGATTGGATGAAGCTGAGAAACCAAACAGCAATTTGGAATATAAGGATGCAAAAAACACCCAATTAGAACAGCAAAAATTAAAAAAAAACAAATATAAGGATTATAATTGGAGCCTCTAAGACAACTTCAACTTTAAGCATACTGACATTCACATTATGGGAGTGCCAGAGGGTGAAGAGAGAGCACAAGAAATTTGAAAACCTATTTTAAAAAATGATAGAAAGCTTTCATAACCTGATGAAGAAAATACATGTATGTATATATATCCAGGAAGTGCAGAGGATCCCAAACAAAATGAACCCACATAGGCTCACACCAAGATACAATGTAATTTAAATGCCAAAGGTTAAAGACAAAGAGAAAATGTTAAAAGCAGCAAGAGAAAAGCAGTTTGTTACCTACAAGGGTTCTCCCATAAGACTTCAGCTGACTTATTAACAGAAAATTTGCAGGCCAAAGTGTTTGGCAAGAAATATTCAAAGTGATGAAAATCAAGGACCTACAACCAAGATCACCCACAAAGCTGTTATTTAGTATTAAAGGCCATGTCAAGAGCTTCCCAGACAAGAATAAGTTAAAGGATTCAATCACCACCAAACCCGTATTATATGAAATATTGAAAGGTCTTCTTTAAGAAGATGGGGGGGGGGGGGATTAAAAATCTTAACAATAATATGACAAAAATTACATATCTTGTCAACAATTGAGTCTAAAAGAAACTAAAACAAAATGAAGGAACAATCAGAACCAAAACAAACTCATAGATACAGAGAACATATTTTTGTTGCCAGATGGGAGGGGAGTTGGGCGTTGGATGAAAAAAAAAGAAGGAATTAAAATGTAAAATTTAGTAGTAACAGAATAGTCATGGGGATGTAAAGTACAGCATAGGGAATCTATATATATAAAAGTGTAAGTGACCACATGACCGGTCACTATGACATACACTGACCACCAGGGGGCAGACGCTAAACACAGGAGCTGCCCCCTGGTGGTCAGTGCACTCCCAGAGTGGGAGCGCCACTCGGCTGACTGATTGGCACCAGATGTGGGGCTCACAGATGGCAAGCACAGCAGCAACAGGTGCAGAGGGGCCAGGATGAGTGGGAGCAGCATGGTGCCCATCCCAGGCTCCTCCCCAGCTGCCCTGCTGTTTTGCTCACTACTACATCCCTTGGAGGATGCTGGACTGCATGTTTCGGGCCGAAACTGACAGTCCAACATCCCCCGAGGGGTCCCAGATTACGAGAGGGCGCAGGCCAAGGTGAGGGACCCCACTGGTGCACGAATCCATGCACTGGGCCTCTAGTATAGTCAATAATAATCTAATAACTATGTATGGTGTCAGGTGATACAAAATTTGTCAGGATGATCACTTAGTTATATAATGTCTACTCAATAGGATATATACCTAAAACCGATGATACATTGTATGTCAACTGTAATGGGAAAATATAACATGATTTTTAAAATAAATAAAACCTAAGAAAATTGACCCCCTAAAAAGGCTGAAAAATCGAGGGACAGCTAATAGTTGGTAGAAATAGAAAATTACTGATGTATTTGAATAGACCCCATTAATAATTACCTTAAATCTAAAGAGAAAGTGCTCCAATTAGCAGATTAAAGGACTAAGACTCTTAAGTACATACTGTTTACAAATGACATTTTAAATATAAGCACACACAAAAAAGTTAGAAGGATGCTAAAGGATAAACTACAGGACATTGATTAAAATAAAATCGTATGTTAGAGTGGAAGGGAGAGGGAGAGAGAGTTAGAAATAGTGATGACAGAGAATCATTGATTAGCTATCTTCCATACTCCCCACACTGAAGATCAAGCATGTAACCCGTCATGTGCCCTGACTGGGAATCGAACTGTGTGGTGGTTCATAGGTCGGTGATCAACTATTAAGCCATGTTAGCCAGGCCAAAGTATGTTTTAATACAAGGATTAGTACAGCAAAAGGAGATAAAAGGATCAAATCATAACAGTCCTAAATGTTTATGTTCTTAGTAACATAACTTGAAAATACATGAAGCATACTATCTTGATGTGCAAGTACTCATAAAATTTATTTTCCTTCCTCTCCAACCCCAGCTTCTACATTTACACAAAGCATACTTTGTCTTACCATATTACATTGCCTATAGTTTTGGTAATTCATAATTGCTGTTTTGTTCATGTTCTACCCTTTCCTTATAATGCATTTTTTGCCCTTTCACAAAACAAACTCTTAGTCATCCTTCACAACCTTCTCAGGATCACTTCTAGTATTTTTATACTTCATGTGCATATGCTGTTACTAGCATATTATATATACTTAGGTGTAAAGACCTTTGCATTCCAGGTGTTAGCACATAGATGTTCATATATTGAAATAATGGATTTATGCTTTGAGTAAGCAACTTTGATGTTTGTGAGAACTCTAGAAAATTTTAGATCTACAGGTAGAATTCTTTAAAGCTCTATTCAAGTGATGTTCTTGTTTTCTTAATATTTCTGCATAGCCCTCTATGTTTATGCCTTCGATACTACACATTCTTTGCTAAATGATATAAGTTGATAATATTACTCTGCTTTATTTATTTATGTATTTTTATTGACTTCAGAGAGAAAGGGAGAGATAGAGAGGTAGAGAGATAGAAACGTTAATGATGAGAGAGAATCATTAATCGGCTACCTTCCCTACACTGGGGACCGAGCCCACAACCTGGGGCGTGTGTCCCTAACCAGAATCAAACCCAGGACCCTTCAGTCCACAGGCCGACACTCTATCCACTGAGCGAAACCAGCCAGGGCTACTCTGCTATATTTAGATTATCCACTTCTTAAAATATTTCAGAGCTAAGTGATCAGGATTACAGAAGTATTCCATTTCAATCAGAATTAGACTGAATTTGAAGGTGAGGTTTGCTAACAGTTACATTTAATAGCCACTTTAAAATTCTGTTCATAGTATATTCTGGCAGTCTATTAATAATCAAACTTGCTTAATTCCTTTCTTAAATAACTACCAAACAATTCTATTATAGTTTTAAAATTCTGTTTTAAAATATATAGGTATCTGCCTGTTTGTCTATAGAAAATACTGAAAGACTCTATACCAGTTATTTCTGGTCTAAGTCTTATAGGATATTTTTGTTTCCTAAGTAATTTCTATGGTAATGGCGTGGGGTTTTTTTTCTGTTTTGTTTAGTAAATCAAAACATGTATATTTTAAAATTATGCAAGGAAAAGTTAAACTGGCTATTCCCTAATGATTCAATATTGTGTTCTATATTTAGGCTTGATCTGTCTACTCCAGTGAAAACTTGTTTTAGTAGTTAACTTTTATTAGATTCATCTAGCACACTGCACTTTAACTACCTTTTCCTTCTGTATAAAGATAAGAAAGACCTGGTTTTGATCCTTTTAAAAATATAAATACTAGTATACATGAATCCTGGTAATTATCCAGAAATCATTCTTAATTTTTTTTTAATTGAAGTTTTTTCACTTGTAACTTAGAAGCTTGACTTCTGGGTTTTTAAAGTTTTTCTTTATTATTGTTTAGTATTGGACTTAATAATATATTTTTCAATCGCTTTTTGTTCTTGTTGTTGTTAATTGTCAATTGTCGCCCAACGATATTTTTTCCATTAATTTAGAGAGAGAGTGGGAAAGGAGGGGTAAAGAGAGAGGAATATCAATGTGAGAGAGAGACATTGATTGTGGCCCCTTCACTGTGCAGGCCGACACTAAACACGGAGCACACCGGCCAGGGTTAATAACTTTTTTAAATATATATATTTTTTATATATATATATTTTTTATTGATTTCAGAGAGGAAGGGAGACAGAAACATCAATGACGAGAAAGAATTAACAATAGGCTGCCTCTTACATATCCCCCTCCCCCCCCCCGGGAATGGAACCTCAACTTTGTGGTTCATAGGTTGACACTTAACCACTAAGCCACACACACCTGCCAGGCTCGATCACTTTTAAAATACAGAAGCTAAATACAGCTTAGGCCCAATCCCCTGGGGAGCCAGCAGGTCTAAACCAGCAGGTAGACATCCCCCGAGGAGTCCCAGACTGCGAGAGGGCATAGGCTGGGCTGAGGGGTCCCCCTATCCCCCAAGTGCACAAATTTTTGTGCACTGGACCTCTAGTCCTATATAATAAAAGGGTAATATGAAAATTGACCCTGAGAAACCAAGATGGCGGCATAGGTAAGCACCGGCATTGCTGCCTCGCACAACCATTTCAAAACCACAACAAAAAGAAAAAACGGACACCACCCAGACCCACAGGAAGGCTGGCTCAGTGGAAATTCTACAACTAGAAAGAGACTGAGACTCAGAGGAGGTGTGGAAGTAAAGTGCAGATGTACGGAGGCGAGCGCGAAGGGGTTTGTGGAAAGAGCTGGCAGCATTTCGTACCGGAGGGAGGCACAAGCTCCTGACGGCTCTGAACTCAGGTTCCAGGAGAGTTTCTGGGGACTCAGAATCATACAGGGAGGAGCTGGACTGTCTGGCATCGGGAGTAACTCCAGAGCAGCTTGAGACCCGGTGCCTCTTAGGGCAGGGCTGAGAATCAGCCATAGCTGATTGTTCTGCCCTGTAGATTCCCCGAGACCCTGCCCAACCCAAGCTGCATGCAGAGGCTTTTGCATATAAAAGGCTGGGAAACCTCAGGCAGAAGCTAAAATAGCATCTCCTTAGAGTTCCAAGACACAGTGAACCCAGTGGTCAGAGCAGGACCACCCAGTCTACAACTCCTCAGACCCATAAGGGACACACTTAGGGGGCAGACTCAGTGGGCACCAAAGCCCCACTGAAGCAAGTCTTGCCCCATAAGGGTGTCTCCAGCGTAGAAGTTCTCCCACTGCAGACACAGCTGATTCTCACAGCCAAGTGGCCTGGAGGTCAGTTCCTCTCAGTGAAATCAGAAACAATCAAGGCTTAGCTACAAGACTGCACAAAGCCGACAAAGCAGTGCACCAAGAGTATCCACCTCAGGTAATTGAGGAGACTGAGCCACTGGACCCTATGGGACACCTAGCACAGAAAGCCACTATATCAACGTGGGGAATCAGCCAAAATGCAGAGAAAAAGAAACAGGTCACAAATGACAGAAATGGAGGAAAGCAAACAACTGGATACAGAGTTCAAAACCACGGTTATAAGGCTTTTCAAGAATATTCTAGAGACTGCCGATAAATTTAGTGAGACCCTTGAGGATGTGAAAAAGGACCAGCTAGAAATTGAGCATACACTGACTGAAATAAAGAATAATATACAGAGATCCAGCAGCAAACTAGAGGATTGCAAGAATCAAGTCAAAGATATGAAATACGAAGAAGCAAAAAACACCCAGCCGGAAATGCAAAAAGAAGAATCCAAAAATATGAAGATAGTGTAAGGAGTCTCTGGGACAACTTCAAGCATACCAAGATCCGAATTATGGGAGTGCCAGAAGAGAGAGAGCAAGATATTGAAAACCTATTTGAAGAAATAATGACAGAAAACTTCCCCTACCTGGTGAAAGAAATGGACTTCCAAGTCCAGGAAGTGCAGAGAACCCCAAACAAAAGGAATCCAAGGAGGACCACACTAAGACACATCATAATTAAAATGCCAAGGGCAAAAGACAGAGAGAGAATCTTAAAAGCAGCAAGAGAAAAGCATTCAGTTACCTACAAGGGGAACCCATACGTCTGTCAGCCGATTTCTCCACAGAAACTTGGCAGGCCAGAAAGGAGTGGCAAGAAATATTCAAAGTGATGAATAGCAAGAACCTACAACCAAGATTACTTTACCCAGCAAAGCTATCATTCAGAATTGAAGGTTAGATAAAGAGCTTCACAGACAAGAAAAAGCTAAAAGAGTTCACCACCCAACCAGTATTATATGTAATGCTGAAAGGTGTCCTTTGAGAAGAGGAAGAAGAAGAAAACGTAAAGATAAAAATTATGAACAACAAATACATATCTAACAAGTGAACCTAAAAATCAAGTGAATTTAAAAAATCTGATGAATAGAATAAACTGGTGAATAGAATAGAATCAGGGGCATAGAAAGGGAGTGGACTCACAATTCACAGGGGGAAAGGGGTGTTGGGAGTGTAGGAAGAGACTAGACAAAAATCTTACACCTATGGATGAGGACAGTGGGGACGGGGGATAAGGTCAGAGGGTAGGGTGGTAACTGGGAGGAGGGGAGCTATTGGGAAAAAAGAGGAATAACTGTAATAATATGAACAATAACGATTTAAAAAAAAAAAAAAGGAAAATTGACCCAAACAGCAGAATGACTGCTGGACTAGTCACTATGAGGCACACTGACCACCTCTTGGTTCCTTTCCCTGGCTGGCAGGTTCCAATTGCCTGATGGCGAACAGGGAACTGGAGGTGGGTGGGCAGCTGGGGAAGATGGTCCCGATCGTAGGCCAGGCCTAGGGGACCATAACCTCACATGAATTTTGTGTATGGGGCCTCTAGTATATTAATATTCGTGCTTAACCAATTCCCTTGTGATGGACACTCAATTTTTGTTTAGTTTAGTTTTATTTGCTGTTATAAAAATGTGAAGAGCAACATTTTTGTTTAGCCATGTTTCCAACAGAGTTTTAAAAATCTATGTGCCTATATTGCAAGTGATTAATTAGGGCAGCGGTCGCCAACCAGTGATCTTGGGCCACTTGTGGTCCATGAGGTCCAAAAGGTTGATGACCGCCGATTTAAGGAAACCTTAGGAGCAGCAGTCGCTAACCAGTGGTGGTCCTTGAGGTCCAAAAGTTGTTGACCACCGAATTGTTTGTATTTCTGCTATTGACCAATGCCATTGTAATCTGGAACTAGCACTGAAAGAGTAGGTAGGACCTACATCGTTTTCTAGCTGCTTGGTTGATATCAGATTGTTTTATTTTTTAATTCATTTTTATTTGGTGTTTTCTTTGAATGTTTTTATCACCTGTTAAAATTTTTAAGAAGACAATGTATGTAAGCAACTCTACTAATGATATTGCTAATGATAGTAGGAAGAAAAATTACCGTATTTTCTGGCGTATAAGACAACTTTTTAACCCAGGAAAATCTTAATAGTCAGGGGTCGTTGATGGAGCCGGATGAGACCACAAGTGTCTCCAGTCTGCTCCTTTTTGTGCCACATATGGTCTCCGTCCGGACTTTTTAACCCAGGAGAATCTTCTCAAAAGTTGGCGGTTGTCTTATGCGCCAGAAAATACAGTATGTAGATCCTGATCGGGTTTGTCTTGTCACATTTGATCAACCTTTATGGTAGCAAAATTGACTTGAACTATTAAAAATATATTTTTGTTGGCAGCTCTGTTACTATAATTTGGATTATATTCTTAGAATAAATTTCTAGAGTGGAATTACTTGGAAAAAGAAGATGCCTTTTTAGGCTTTTTGATATGTAGTGCTAGATTGTCTTCAACAGATATAGCCACTGACATTCCCACCAGCAGAGTATAAGAATCCCATTTGCTACCACCTTGCCAATATTAGGTATCATCAATCACCATTCTTTTTGATCAGTAAGAGATGTTTTTAAATTTTCTAAACCAGAGACGACAAGGAAAACTTTGGCATTTATATAGCATATTATTCTGAACTTCTTAATATTTGTTGTTTACTGTATTTGTCTCTAAATGTATACAAGTGTGTAAAAACTATGAGTTGAATCTCGATGTAATGACTGGCAAAATCTGCTTATAAATAGTATTAATCTTCATAGAAATCAAAAGTTACTGTAAAAAGATTAATTTTTTAATCATGTAAAAAAGATTTGGTACCTTTTTAATATGTTTATTTTAACAAATTTAGCTAATTATATTTTATTGAGTACATTTTGGTTTGTTCCAGTAGCCGGATCGAGCTGGGAGATGTGACACCACACAATATTAAGCAGCTGAAGAGATTAAACCAGGTCATCTTTCCAGTCAGCTACAATGACAAGTTCTACAAGGATGTGCTGGAGGTTGGCGAGCTAGCAAAACTTGGTATAATATGGTTCTTTTTCTTCATTTGTTTATTTATATTCTTGACCCTTAGTTTTTAATAGTAGAGAAGGAGGGTTTAATCTCCTTATTTTACAAGTAAAGAAATGGGAGTGCTCCAGATTCTGAGAAAAATCTCAGAGAAACCAAGGCAGAATATTTGAAATTTAAATGGAAGTGCTACATCTTTTATTTAGTGTGTGCCTGGGTGATTTCTCATATTTCTCTTTAATCTAGATGAGAATTAAAGTATAAGAGGTTTTTGAACCTGTTGAAATTGAAAGTAGCTGATAAAACTTAATGCTGATAGCAACAGTTTAGTCCTTATAAATGGTGTTGTTTTTTAATTGTTGCTAAATTTATTAAAATAAGATGACTGCCAAATGCTATACTACATTCCTGACTTTTAACTATGCAACTTACCCTGGAGTGAAGTCCAGGTGGGAAGGGAATATCCCTTGTCTCTGTGGGCAGAGTTCCAGGGATCTCGTGCACCTTCCCTGGGCACTGGCTATGATGGGACCAGGCCAGTTAGTTAACATGGGGCTCTGGGCATTGCAGTCCCAGCCACCTATGACATTCGGGATGGACTGAGCCACTGGCAGTCGTTGGCCACTGTCATCAGCAGATGACATGGCCTTTCTGATCCATCCTGTTCCTTCTACCTGCATTGCGCTAGACCTGCTACTCCTTTCAAGAATCCACAGCAAACTTTATGCAGGACTCCTCTACTTTAAACAAAAATGCCCAACAGGAAAAGGCATGTCCGTGGAGTTTCAAAATAACAAAAATTACCAACTCTTAAGTCCTCTGGGACAGTTTCTCAGCTTTTGGGGAAATGAAAACATGGATTCCTACTTGTAAAAACACATGCAAGGCAAGCCATGTGGAATGGACACATGGAAAATTTCCCAATGCTCAATTTTCAAGGTACTTCATTGTTAAAACAGGTCACAACACTAAGCCTCTGGCCTGTGTGCCAATGTACAAGTTACAAATACTTGCCTGGCAGCTGAGGGGCATTCTGTAGTAGCATGTTTGAAAATTGAATAAAAATCCATATAAAACAAATATTTAAATAGTTTCCATAGGAACACAGATAAGTGTAACCCCCGTCACCTAGGCCTTCCACATTGTTCCGTCAGTGCCATCTACACTTACAAAGACATTTCAAAACTAGCAATAATTAAGTTAATGGTTCCCCAAATCCCTTAAGTCAAGCTACAGCCCCATAACAGCTACAAGAATGAATGATTGAAGTGCAGGCTTGCTGGGAGACATTTCACTCTCCTAGGCACAAGGGGCACAGGTAGAGCACTGGCGTCCTGCTCTTCAGCTCGAGTTGGAAGTCATGGTTCTGGACTTCCTGCATCAGTTGCCATGTGAGCCCTAACAGCACATAGTAGTCGGCCTCTGGAATCCATTGAAAGTAGAAGCAGTAGTAACTGTGTAAACACCCATGTTTTCAAAGAGCATCCAGTCCCCCACATGCGTCTTAGGCAAGCCACAGTGCTCTACAGTGTGATGGAGACTGTCACATGCTGGTCCCCAGATGCTGGATGAATAATACTTCTCATCTGGTTAGGCCTCTTCTACAGAAGGGATTTCATGTGCACATGATCATAGAGGATGCAATTAAATGATCCATATACTCCATCATTCACATAATATGTAAAGGTTTTTTCACCCAACTCCTCTTCATCATCAGAGCCTGTTCTTTTAATACCAGTTTTTTTGGCAGTGATATTAACTGCAAGTGTGAAAGCTGATGCAACATAATATCTGCCTGGCTCAGCTATGAGTGTCACTCCCAAGTCTGATGGAAAATACTTGTTCAGAGCTGGGTTGATTACACTAACGATTTCAAATTTAAGCTTTGCATCCTCAGGTCCAGGAAATCCACCACCAATATCCGGCAGATACATGTTGAAGCCAACCTTAGCTCCCATGTCAAAGACACAGTGGGCATCAGAGATGGCCAGCATGAAGGTCTCAGGGTCAGTACAGCCACTTCATGTGGAAGCTGACACTTTTGGCATCAATGTTTAGCTCCTTTGCCTGTTCCAAAAGAAGCCTGCTGCTGGTTTTGAGTAGGGCATCAAATTTAACACTGAGGTGACAGACAGCCTTGGAATCTTTAGTGGCAATCTGCAAAGCCAGATTTGCCTTTGGATGTGCCCTGGCAACTTTTATCAACTTGATCTTACTATGGAAAATGATCATCTGGACTCCTTTATTGGCAGCATATTTAATCTGAGACACTTGTTTATAAGGAGGCACCCCAAAACTCTACATCAATTGTATTTCAGTTTTGTTGGCACAGTCAAATCCTGTCCCAATGGCAGCTAAGGGTCTTCACTCTCGTTCTACTGTCATTACAGTTCTGCTGTCTGACCCTGAGGAAGAGCTTTTGACCATTTCAGATGTTTCTTTAGAAGTCTCCCAGGTCCGCAACATTCAAGGCATCCTTATCATCATCAGAAAAGATTTCATTAATTTTTTGGTCCAGAATGTCCATGGCAGTAAAGCCTTCATTGAGGAAATGGCAGTCAAACTCTTCATTTACTAACGTTCATGTTCATGGTTTCTGGATGTTCTGAAATGCAACACAAAGGAAAACTAAGATATGGGAGTTAAGAAACTATTGCCAGCTGTTCACAAACGTAGCTCTCCAGGAATTCCAAGTTCAGTGGAAGATGGGTGTCCACTCAGTGCAGCAGTGGAAATGCCCTCAGGTGGGGTGCCTAGTGCTGCAGCCTGAGCACACAGAATGGCCATTCCCAGACAGCCATCCAGCCGCCCACCATCTAGCTCCCTCCCTCTGAGGACCGCTGGAGCTTGGGAATCTAAAGGGACTGACCTTTTTTTTTTTTAATCTTTACTTTTGAAAGTATTACATATGTCCCCTTTTTCCCCCAATTGACCCTTCTAGCCCCTCCCCCTCCCCAGGCCTTCACCTCCCTATTGTCTGTGTCCATGGGTTATGCATATATGCATACAAGTTCTTTGATTGATCTCTTCCCATCCACCTACCCTCCCCCACCTCCCTTCTGAGGTTCTACAGTCAGTTCCATGTATCTTTCTCTGGATCTGTTCAGCAGTTTATTTTGTTTATTAGCTTCCACATATGAGTGAGATCATGTGATATTTAACCTTTCTCTGACTGCCTTATTTCGCTTAGCCTAATAAAATGTGTTATTCTGTCTGTTGAAAGTTATATCTTTATGTTTTCCATGGCAGCATATTTCAATGATATTGCAGTCGGTGCGGTATGCTGTAGGGTGGATCATTCACAGAATCAGAAGAGACTTTACATCATGACACTAGGATGTCTGGCACCATACCGAAGGCTAGGAATAGGTAAAATTACTATTTTTTTTTCTTCAAAGAAACATAAACACATTGTTCATTGTTCATGACCCAGTAAGTCAAAGCATTTCTTTTAGGAATACTGGGAAGTGGTTACTGAATTATATAAGGTGAAGAATATTTAGCCCTAGCCCGTTTGGTTCAATGGATAGAGTGTCAGCCTGCGACTAAAGGGTCCTGAGTTTGATTCTGATCAAGGGCACATGCCCAGGTTGTGGTCTCAATCCCCAGTGTGGGGCATGCAGGAGGCAGCTGATCAATGATTCTCTGTCATCAATGATGTTTCTCTCTCCCCCTCCCTTCCTCTCTGAAATCAATAAAAATATATTTTTTTAAAAATAATATTTATTAACATAATTCAATTGGAAGTCCTATATAGATTTGTTATCAATGTCCCTTTTGTTTTTTTCTGTTTTCCTTCTACCTGGGATGTCTTGTATATAAAGGTTGCTTTTCTGCTAGCAGTTTTAAACATACGTAGTATAGAAAGAGAACAAATATTCAGAAAATCAGGATGTCTAGTGTTTGCTTCAAATTATATAAGGACTCAGTAAGTGTTAGGATAGTCATTTTGTGCAATTTAAAGATTGATCTTTATGAAATTACTTATTTGTTTGTCTTAATAGGAACTAAAATGTTAAATCATGTCTTAAACATTTGTGAAAAAGATGGCACTTTTGACAACATCTATCTGTAAGTACAGTGATATTTAATATAATTAAAGAGTTTTATAAATTGGCAATAGAAATCTTTACAGAATTTTTAAATTCTGGTCACTTATTTCATTGTCTTTTGGAAACACCATGGATGTAAGTGGTTATGATGTTGTTTTGTTTTGTTTTAATACTAGATTAAGAAACCTGAGGTAAAACATTCTTGTTTTGCTTTAGTTTGTTGGGGTGGGAGCTTCAAAGTTACAGGGATGAAATAATTTAAAATTTAAATTGTTAATTTAAGAATCCATTATTACTTTAACCCTCAGTTTGCACTCTGTTTTCATTAAAGTCTCTTAGGTGCTCATTAGCAGCAGAGTTTAATTATAAAAATCAGAGAGTACCTGGCTAATATTATACTCTGATTAAGAGCCAAGGATAGGTCATAATAATGGATTGTTTATTAAGATTCTCATTTTTACTTTGACAGTGGGAGAGATTAAGTTATAATGCTATTTGAGAAGTAGTAATTGAGAAAGCTCAAATTATTTTTAAAAAATAGCATGTTTTTATATCAGTCACAAAGGATATATTCAGGCATATGAGACTTAATATTTATCTTTTCTTTTCTATGTGTGTTAATGTGGTCTTTGAATCATCCTTGTGGTTATTATCCATTTTTAATTACAGGGATCTTCTCTCGTAATAGAAAATGTTATGATAGCTAGCCCTTTGTCGATTTTAAGAATAATCACTATTCCTTGAGTCACTAATCTCAGCCAACTGTCTTGCAAATGTAAAAACTAGGTTAAAAGTGTAAGTCATCAGAAGGTTTTCTGAAATGAATACCTAATCTTTGTTGATTACTAGTAATTTCAAAGTAAGTAACAAATGTCAGCAGTATTCCACCTCCAACCAATTTGAAGCTATCTGCAGGGAACACGTAAAAGCTTATGAAAGAGTAATTTTTTTTCTGATATTTCTTATATCTTAGGCATGTCCAGATCAGCAACGAATCAGCAATTGACTTCTACAGGAAGTTTGGCTTTGAGATTATTGAGACCAAGAAGAACTACTATAAGAGAATAGAGCCCGCAGATGCTCATGTGCTGCAAAAAAACCTCAAAGTTCCTTCTGGCCAGAATGCAGACGCGCAAAAGACAGACAACTGAACAAATTACAAATGAACTTTCTTGCACTTGCTTGTCGCCAAATAAGAGAGAGGCCCATTGATTTCCCCCCCTTTGTTTTGAAGCTTTTCCCACTCCTTGTTCTTGTTTGTCTTTTCTTTCCTTCACTTTCCTCTAAAAGTTTTAATACCTTCAAGGACTTTAAAAATTAATCATGTTTAGGTTGTTTTGTTTTCTTGTTTTTGTGAGGTGGATTGACTGTAGGAAGGAGAGGTATAGATCTGTTTATTTCACAGTTAAGATATATGTTCCTAAAAATTTGGGTATCATTTTCAATTTATTTTTAACTTTTTTTAATGTCCTGCTTTCACATTGAAGGGCAGAACCTACAAAATATTATATATTTCAAAAGACAAAAAGAAGCAGTAGCAATATCTTGTTCTCTAATCATAGACAAGTTTAGTGTGTTTGTGGTACTTTGGGTTTTTCAAGACTGTTTGTGGGATACTAATCCCTAGACATTGCCTTCAACTCCACCTTTTGTCCTTCTAAGTACTATCTCAGGAGTTGGACTATTGTTATCCTTCTAAGAAATACAAAGCTTATTTTGTGTGTGTGTGTTTTTTTAAGCAGTTATTTCTTCCTTCCTCATTGGTGGCTGAGGGTGGGTGGGATAGTTTGGGTGGGTAGTATTAGACTTTGGTCTCAATATTTGAGTTAAACTGTTTTTTGCTAATGAGTTGGTTGGTTGTTAGCAAGATTATTTTTTCTGCTGTTGATATTAGTGGCGTTAACTTTTAGAGTGTGAGCTGGTGAAATTAAATTTTTTTCCAATATCTCAGCTGAAGATATGGCCTTTAACACTGACCTAAAGAGGTTTGTTGTGACTTACTTTTTTTTTCTCCTGTCCCCTTTCTTCAGTAAACCCACTGTAGTTAGTCTAACCTTAAAAATGGAGTTGGTGTCTTTATAGGTCAGTACCCCTAAAGAATCCTGAAGCAGGTGTTGTCTGTTGGACATACTAAAACATACTTAAAGGTAAGATTAGATGGACTTGTGGCACAATAAATGCATTTAATGTCAGCTGATGCAGGCTGTTAAAAGTGTGCCTACTGAGCATTTGATTATGTAGGAAATAATATCTAGACAATATTTTTGAGAACGACATAGTTGTGCTATTATCTGTTGGAAAACATCCCAGATTTGCTTGCATTCTGTGCCTATGATACTAAGTTCAAGGATTTGGGGGAGGGAGAATTGTTAAACATATTACTTCTATTCTTGGAAAAGTAAAAGTCTAGAAGTGTTACAATGCAAATGTCACTGTGACCTCTACTGACAGAACTGGTTTATGCCACATCATTTTCTGATGCATAAGGAGTGGTTTTAAAGGTTGATAACTTTATAAGAAAAGAGATACCTGAAATTTTCTTGTTTTCCTCCATAGTCCCATCTCCAATATTTAAATTTTTATGATTGCCAATATTGGTGGCCCAACAGATGATCTCATTAGACTTTAAAATAGTGCATAGAGTTTGAAGATTCTGTCATTTGACTTTAAAGGGAAGGTTGTTTCATAATATTTATCCTCTTATGTAAATTCTGCTATGAAAGTCTGATCTCTCCAAATATGTTAAATGACAAAATTATTTTACACAGTGTTTATACACACTTTATAATCTTAAGTTCTTATTTGAGAATGTGAAAGTACAAAGAACAATAGACTTCAGCAGTCTTAGTTGAGTGCCAACAATAATACAGAAAAGGAAGATAGTTGATGAATGAGTTTATAGGGTTCTAATCTTAAGATAGTAAAAATGTAGAAAGACCATGCTGGTTTCTTGGGTATCAGTTACTTCAGCAGTCTAAATCTAAGCTTAGAATAAAAGTTTAGCATTAAGCACCTTTACCTTATGGATAAGCTTCCGCTTGCTCTTGCCAAGAAAAGAGTGCTTGAGTTACAGAAGGCATAATTAGTTTGAAGAATTCAGCCTTTTTGTAAACTAACAGATATCAAAATAGATTTTGATATATAAGTGAGTTTTCTGAGATGACACTGCCTCTATTTCTATAACCATTTCACCTGGACTATCAGTCCTATGAATGTATCCCTAAATGTTGTTATTGAAAACCGAATAGCTGCCTCATGACAATTAAGTACATGTTATTTAAGGAGGAAAAAATATTAAATTTTGAATTGAGTGTGTAGGCTCCCTATCATTATAGTGTTTCTTTTTCCACACTAGTCAATATCTTTAACCTAAATTGTAAATGTTTGTAAAGGGTTAATCATCCTACATCAGACTTGTATTAAATAATTCCATCTACTTATGGAGGAGGAAAATATAGAAGAGATAGAAGCTGGGCACTAGTTCATATGCTTATGAGTCAGTAAAGCCTGAAATAAGGCCCCATGTTGAATTGGTTATTTTGAAATTTGATAAAAATTATTATTGAGGTAAAACAATTCTATTAACTAGATGATTGGATTACAGGATATAACCACCATATTTTTTAGGACAGATAATTTTTACCGTGGGATGAATAGGTAAAAACTAT
Organism: Murina feae; assembly: GCA_004026665.1. Lineage (NCBI taxonomy): Eukaryota > Metazoa > Chordata > Mammalia > Chiroptera > Vespertilionidae > Murina > Murina feae. Next base: position 3,820 of record PVJC01025860.1, on the reverse strand, counting down.
ACTGGATGGCAATTGTATTTGGGTTCTAAGAAAAAAATCTTCAGAGAAATCTATGCAATATATAATTTGTCCAGATTAGTTTTCATATGGGAAAAGAAGTTCTGAAATATCCCCAAAGCAGTTTACTCATCAATTAAAAGTCCTCCAAAAACAGAACTATTGGGAAACCATGGTATGTGGGGTGGAAAAGAAAAGCTCCCTCAGTTTTTTGGAGGGAATAACTTTAAAAGTACTTAAATGGCTAAGTTTTCTTGGTGCAGTTAAGAATTAAATTTGTTGATTTTAACATTGCTGTTACATCTGAAATAAACTTATGTGATGTTCTGGTAGTAATCTGTGATGTTTGTATATGTCAAAAACACACTCTACTTTGTCTTTTGTTTTGTTTTGTTTTCTTACACTCTACTTTGTGTTGAATTTTGAGATGAGCTATAAGTAGTCATTGTTTACTATTTCCCAATTTGTTTTTTGAAATACTTTTACATTTCTTTGAAAACTAAAATAACCAAAGTCTAATCAAAGCCTCCCAATTCAGACCTTTTGGAACTTGCTAGAAACACTGTCTAGTATCTGCAGTTCAGTCTCAATGAGAGAAAAAGATTTATTCAAGGAGTTGTCTTCTTTCTGCTGCTATATTTTTAATGTAATTGTTAAAGACACCTGACACTTTAGGCTGTGATCTCATTAGTGGTACACATTCACTACAGCTGATAATGTATTCAAAATTTTTTCTTTTTAGCAGTGAGGAAGGAGTTTTAGTAGTTGAACGAGGAGTTGCTTTTTAAGTTTTTTTTTACTGAATATCAAACATGGATTTAAAATTTTGTCTTTGACAAAATTAACTCAGTGTTTACTATCTTAGTCAAAAGTGTTATATTTAGAATTTTATTCCATTCAAGAAACAGTGGGTGGTCTTTGCCTGTCTTAGTTATCCCTGTGTAGCACATTATCCCAAAATTTAGCAGCTTAAAACTTGTATTATCACCCACAATTTCTGAGTCAGGAATCCAGGAACAGCTCATCTGGGATCTGGCTTGGGGTTGCAATGAAACTGTCAGCCAGGGTTACATCATCGTGAAAGCTTGACTAGGGCTGCAGAAGCCATTTCAAAGATGGCTCACTCATTCACTTGGCTCCTAGAGGGATTTAGTACCTTCCTGTCACCTGGCTTTCCCCAGAGTGAGTGATTCAAGAAAGAGCAGAAGCCATGCTTTTGTATGAGCTATCTTAAGAAGTGACATGTCAGTAACTTCAGCCAAGTTCCACTGGTTATAGAGACCAGCCATTGTACCAAATAGGTACAAATGGGAATACCCAAGGATGTTAATACTGGGAAGTGGAGATCCACGGATATGACTCCAGATTATACTTGGAGAAAATTTTAGGCTTTGTTGACAATAACGTCAGGTTTAATGGAAAGATTCTGTTACCTTACTCTCTAGAGGGCTTAGTTTCCTACATAAGGGATAGAAAGCACTGCACTTTATCATTATTCAGAATGTAAAAGAAATAGGGAGTGGGTCTAAAAGTTTTGCTCTTATGTTGAGTTTTATACCTGGGTATATAGTAATCTGTCTCCCATATTAGTGCATTTCTAGCTGTGTGAGTTGAATATTCCTGAGAATTGGGAACAATAGTAGAAGTAATGAGCCTAAGAATTTTTCAGGGAATAAATCATATGGCAGAGTGTCCCAAATTGGACTTCCCTTATAAACCTCTACCACAAGAATTTAGTCCTAGTTTACAGCCAAAATAACATAGCCATATGGATAAAAGCTTGAGTAAGGTTTTTAAATGTAGGTATAGTTATCTTGATAGAACAAAGAAATGTAAAGTCGGAATAATCTTACTGGCGCAGAAATTCTCAACCTTTCTAATTATAAATTTAGAACATTTGGTTTCTTAGGTAAAATTGTTTATCTTGAATCAAAGTCTGCTCTGGAATAGTTGGGAGCATAAAGTTAGTATGAAACAATCACTACTTAGCCTCAAATTTAAATCTTGAATTATGGATTGCTTTATAATTGTGATAAAAAGAAAGCTTAAATCTAACATTTGGGAAGGTAAACTAATTGGGAGGGAATATTTTGGAATTTTTGAACTTTGAATTAGGTATTTCTGATTTGTTAAATTTCATCTGTTTTATTCTATTTACTGTCCTGAAAAAAATCAAGACATCTGCCCTAGCTGGTTTGGCTCAGTGGATTGAGCGTTGGTCTGCGGACTGAAGGGTCCTGGTTTGGTTTTGGTCAAGGGCATTTGCCTGGGTTGCAGGCTCTATCCCCACTAGGGGGTATGCTGGAGGCAGCTGATCCATGATTCTCTCTCATCAATGATGTTTCTCTCTTCCTCTCCCTTCCTCTGTGAACTCAAGAAAAATATATTTTTTAAAAAATCAAGACATCTGCGTTTATAAAGGAACTAAGTAGTATAAGTGAAATCCACGTTAAATGGCTGAACCTTCAACAGGAGATCTGACTACAAGGTTTTTCTTTGTTTTCTTGACCTAACTTCTGGAACTCATCTACTTAGTTCATCTTTTAGAAATTGTATTGACAATATCAAAAGTTCTCCATAAAAAGATTTGGACAATCTTAAATCCTGTTTGTCACTAGCAATCTCCTACACCAGTGATTTTTCAACTGGAGTGCCATGGCACACTGTTGTGCCACAAGCATTTTTAAACATGCAATACCTGACTAGTCAAGAGCAGTGACCTCTTTTCCCTTAGAATGTCAAATTTAAAGATGACAACCAAAGGACTTGCATGCATACAAAAAAAAAATGACAACAGCCAGCCAGTTTTGTTCAGTGGTTGAGCATTGACCTTTGAACCAGAAGGTCACGGTCGATGCTAGGTCTAAGGGTGCAAGAGTTTAATGACTCTGTTTTTACCATCTTATGTTATCTGCCTTTTGTTGATGTTCTGTCATCATTGGTGTTTCTGTCTCCATCTCCTCTGAAATCAATAAAAATATTTTTTTAAAAATTTGTTTAAATGACAGTAGCCAACATAATAGCCATCCAGTGTGACTGAATCAAAATTACACCATTTTTCAGATTATCAAAAATATTTTTTGGTATGCTGCAGAAATTTAGTAGTTTATATGCCATGAGATGAAAATTGCTTTCCTACACTGAAGTATAATAAAACTGTCAGATACCACATGTGAAGCTTAAGCAGGTAAAATCGGAATACTCAACTTAAAATAATTAGTATAAATAACAGTAAAAATTGAGTAAGATAGGGCCTTTATTATAATATCCTCAAAGCAGTTTCATGACTTTGTTTTTTACCATCTTCCCTTATGAGAATGTTGTCTGCCTTTGTCAATGTAGAAGTTAAAAATTGTTTCTACGATTTATCAAGCACCTACTGTTTATAAGTTCTAAGGTTAGGCAGGCAATTAAATCATGGCTCTTTATTTTTTTTTTTCCTTTTTTTTTTTTTATTTATATTTATTGTTCAGATTATTAGAGTTGTTCCTCTTTTTTCCACCATAGCTCCCCTCCTCTCATTTCCCACCCCAACCTCTGTCCTTGCCCCCCCCCCACTGTCATCCATAGGTGTACAATTATTGTCCAGTCTCTTCACGCATCTCCAACACCCTTAACCCCCGGAAATTGTCAGTCCACTCCCTTTCTATGCCTCTGATTCTATTCTATTCACCAGTTTATTCTGTTCATCAGATTTTTTATTCACTTGATTCTTAGATTCACTCGTTGATACATATTTGTTGTTCATAATTTTTACTTTCCTTTTTCTTCTTCCTCATTCTCAAAGGATACCTTTCAGCATTTCATATAATACTGGTTGGGT
>PVJC01025859.1:0-24420 GCA_004026665.1 Murina feae | reverse complement strand
CAAAAGAGAAACATGAATGAATAGCAGTCATATGAAGAGAATTTTGGGTCTTTGGTGAAAAGAGAAATGAAAATTCAAACCACAGTGAGATCTCTCTCACTTTAAATCTATTAGGCTGGCAAAAACTAAAAAAATCGAAGATAGATAATGCCAAGGCCGGCAGGGCTGTGGGGTATGGAACCCTGGTGCATTGCTTGTGGGGGTGTAGATGGCTGCATCTGCTGGGGAGCAGCCTGGCAGAGTTCAACGAATGAGCTGTAAGGTCATCCTCATATTAGATTCATCAACTGATGAACTTGGTTCATTCCTGCCTCTAGGTGCGCACACACACACACACACACACACACACACCTCTTGACTATGCCCTGTGGACAGGTAGGAGATTGTCGGCAGTGTGTGTGCCTGCCTGTGTCTGCGGTGTGGAGGATGAAGCCCATCGGAGCACCCATCACTTGGCGGGAGGAACACACCGGGGAGCTCTGCATGGTACCTAAGAACCAGGAGGAAGCACTCACTTAGCAACACATGGATGTATCGCCACCACCTCTTGCGGCAGGACAATCAGCAGGAGTGCTACAGGCGGCCCTATTGACAGAATTAAAAAATACAGGCACATACCAAGAAACACACACTTTGAAAGGATGCGTCTGAATTAAAAGATGCACGCATCCTTGGGCATGGTTGCGTTCAGGGGATTGGGTGACAGGGGTGCAAAGGGGGACCAGATAAGTAAGTACGACGAGGGGAGGGAAGTCATTTTTGGGTAATGTATAAAGTTCTGGTCTTCCCACTCCCCAGGAAAAGCAGCCTGGAAACTGGTTCCGACCGCTTTGTGAAAGCCCAGATTCTCAGGAGCCCAAGTGAGCTCAGAGCTCTTTTCACAATGCAGGTTCCTGGGCCAGAGTTTGGAGCTTGTTTTTCTATTGGTTTGGGGTGGGAACCAGGATTCCGAATGGGCAGACTCCTATGGTTCTGACAGAGGTGGCCTTCGGTCCATTTGTGAAACTGGGCAGGACAGACCTCAGGCTCTCTGGCCCTGACGCTTCCTCGCTGTGCTCACCGCTGGGGGTTGGCCTTGGCTTGGCCTGTGGGTTCTGAGTCACTCTTGCCCCAGGGTTTGCTGTCTGCTCTATACTAACCCAAGAGCTGGCCTGGCCTCCACTCCGGCTTTGCTGGGTGGACATGGCGTTGGCTCCCAACCACTTGCCACACTGGCTCCCAACTTGGTGCTCACAGCTCCCGTGGCCTTGTCCTCAGGACCCGAGCTGGGGTGTCATCTCTGGTCCTCACTGCAGGTGACAGTGCACTTTCTGGGTCTGAAGTGAGGGCCACCAGGGGCCAGACTGCCTCCAGGAGCCCCTCTGCTCACAGCGCACACCTGCTGCTCCGTGGTTCACACGGCTGGGGGAGGGGGAAAGTGAAGTCAGGGCTCTTCCTTCCGGGTGGCACATACCATCCTGGCAGCGAGACAACAGCCATCATGTGGTCATGTAGCCATAGAACCATTCAGGGGGCATAAGGGGCTCACAGAGCAGAGATGAAATGTCCCCTCTCGGAGCTGCCAGGCCAGAAGATGCCCTAACAGTCGCCACTTTATTTCTGAGGATCAGAGCCGCATTATGCAGACCCCAGAGCCGAGCCCCATCGCCCGCAGACACAGAGGCCTTTTCTTTCGCGGCCTGGTGACTTCATTATACATTCCAGGCTGCGGGAGCCTCGGGAAGCCTGTCTTCCGCTGCCGGGCACAATGGCTGGGAAAGAGGAGAAGGGGGCTCAGAGCAGGCCCTTGGCCGAGATCAGGCGAGAGAATCCGCTGGGAGAGGCTAAGTGGCCCATCCTGAGTCCTGATTGTCATGCTGGTCATGTCCAGCCGGGGCCGTGCACAAAACTGCCCTCTGTGTGCAGGAGCCAGCGGGGTGGGGGCTGGCTTCCTTGTACACCTCTCGGGGAAGGCCAACAGGAAACAGTGGGCTCAGTGGGGCCAGGTAGTGAGGGGTGAAAGCAGAGCCCCAGGTGCTGTCAGCACAGGCTGTGCCCTGGGGAGGACCCGAGGCCACATGAACGCATTCCTGAGGCTCAGACCCCTGCACTGCAACAGGACACCCCAGGTCCACCTCCCGGGGTGGCTGCAGGTTATGTCACATCAAGTACACAATAGATAGCCCTGCTAAAATAAAAGTTAGGAGCCCAGGAACTCTTCCCAAGCACTCTGTCATGGCCCAGTCTGCCAATCGGACCTCAGCAATCGAGGGTTAAATGTAACACTAGTTTAGAAAACAAATTTACTTTTCTCATTCTGACAACCGCAATGGCGGGTCCATACCATTAGCCCATTCTACAGACGAAGAAATCAAATCCTGTCTCCTTCGCCGCCTGAGAGAAACAAGTTTCAGGTAATGCGTCCACTGAGCCATGACACTTGGCAAATCCTTTTCCCCAGATGCAGTGATTCTTCCCCTCGTTGACATTGTTTCTTCCCTGTTCTTCGTCCCAACTGCCTATCCAACTAGAAATTCTGCCCCTTTGGAGAAAGGGAGCTGGCCTGGCCCTGGCCCCAGCTTTGGCCCCAACATGAAAGTGATTCCTTCTCATACTGACAGCCCCATATTCAGTCTGACCTGGGCCCCTGTCACCCTTGCTCTCCACAGCAGACAGACGCCTTTCTCTCTAGCTGTGGTTCCTCTGCTGTCTGTCACCCCAGAGATGGCCTGACCTGAGACCCTAACCAAGGAGGTCAATCAGCAGCTGTGCGTGTGCACAGCTGTCCGCTTCAAAAGACAAACGCTAGCCTTTCCCTCTCCTCGGGGCTCCTCAGTGACATTTGTTGGCACGTGGCAGGAAGTGGTCTCAGCACAGCTCCCCTGGATGGCTGGGCCTCCTTCTGGGCCCGAAGGTGACACGTCTTGCAGAGATCCGTGTGGTAGAATTCCAGCCCCTCATCACTGAGACTTGAGGCCCTTTTCTAATTAGATAGCCAGGTGCATAATGGTCCCTGTGAAACGGCAGAAGGATACACAGGCACAGGCAATGGGAGAGGACATGGGATCCAGGTGTCTACATAAGACAAGGGATACCTGGCACATGCTTTTAAGAAGCCCACAGTTGCATACACTGGGCTGTGCACGTGGCTGACTCCCACCCACAAGGAGGGAGGTCTCTGCCAGGTGTGGAAGCCACTGGCACCTGGAACACATCAGGGTATCTCCATATGTGGGGTTACCTTTTGCCCTAAAAAAGTTTACATGCTCTCAGCGGGACTGTTGGCATCTTGAGTCGATCATCTTCAGTGATCACCCAACGCCAGTCAGAAGCCACGACCAAGCACATGAGGAGTGAGTGATGGCGGCCTTGAGTGGTGAGGAAACTGAGGTGGAAGTCCCTGGCCTATCAGAGGCAACCTGGTCTTGAATCCTAGTCCTGACACAACCCATATAAGCTTTATTGAGCTCACTTTACTTCTTTAGGCCACAGATCACTTGTCTGTGAAACGATGTATTCAGTTTCTCTTCTCCTTATATTAGTCAAGTTTCTCCAGGAAACCAGAACAGAGTCCCAAGATCTGCAATTGACGAGCTGCAGGCTCAGGAGAGCAGATGGTGTAGCGTCTGCCCAAGGGCTGGCAGTCTTGAAATCTAGGAAGAGACAATTTGTCAGTTCAAATTCAAAGGCCAAAAAAAAAATCCGATGTCCAACTCAAAGGAAGGAAGGCAGGCAGGAGGAACCCCCGCTTGCTCAGGGGAGGGCCAGCCTTTTTGTTCAGCTCTTCAGCGGATTGGATAGTGCCCATCCACGTCAGGGAGGCAATTGCTTGACTGGTCTGCTGATTCAATGTCAGTGTCATTCAGAAGCAGTCTCAGGGGCACTCAGAATGTTTGACAACATGTCCAAGTAGCCCAGTCACAAAGACTTTTCCTTAAGAATTATTTTTTTTATACTGCAATTATACTCATCCTCTTTTAGCAAGATATAAGGAATATAACTCAAAAGACAGAGATTGAAATAAGCAGTTATTCAAAGATTGAAGCTAAGAATTAACAACTGTTAATATTTTCTTCCAGTTTTTAATTTAAAAATTAAAACATTACAAATATGCCCACTGTGATTTCTGTGTACCTACCAAATTTGCCTACTCCCCACTGCAATTTCATATCTTTCTCATTTCCCCCAAAGTCAACTACTCCCATGAGCTTAGTACTTATTCCTCTGTTCCACTTAAAAATAATTTAGCCCAATTGGTGTGGCTCAGTGGTTGAGCGTTGACCCATGAACCAGGAGGTCAGAGTTCAATTCCAGTTTAGGGCACATCCTCGAGTTGAAGGCTCGATCCCCAGTAGGAGGTGTGCAGGAGGTAGCCAATCAGTGATTCTCTCTCATCATTGATGTTTCTACCTCTCTCTCTCCCTCTCCCTTCTTCTCTCTCTAAAATATATTTTTAAAAAATAAAATAAAAATTTTAATTATATGTGTGCACATAGAAATAGTATAGTTTTTTCATGCACAAATGGCATAAACTTGTTCTTGTTACCCAGCACCCAGTTTTTCTGTCTTGTTTTTGAACCTGTGCATATTGCCTTATAGAGAACTAGTGAATCGAATGGAAAGTCGTCTGTCTACATTTATTGTGTTCACCCATTCCTGTTCTGATGGAGATTGCTTTCAGGTTCCTCTGTTGCAGATAAAGCTACAGTGAACATCTTTGTCCTTACCTCTTTGTATGTGGAGCTTCTGCAGGATAGAGAACTAAAGGTAAATTCATGCATCGTAGAGCACACACATTTCCTATTATAACAGCTATTACAAGGTACTCTCCAAAAATGGCTGAGCTAATTTATTTTCCCACCAGCAGTGTGTGAGAAGGCTAGCCCTACCCCTACTTTTGCTAATCCTATGTAGAGTTTACCTATTTTTTTTGGTCAGTCTCCTTGATGAAAATGATATCTTGTTGTTTAAATTTTCAGGTTGCAGCAGTAATTGTTGAGACTTGTAATTTTTTATAATATGTTTTAATAAATAACTCAAAGCACAATCCTATAGATAGGGAGAATTTGTAAGAGATGAATAGTTTAGAGTTTTTAAAAGAGTATGAAACAATGGATGCCAACAATTTAAAAATTTAAGTTCTATATATTGCAAAGAAGTAAAAAGCAAAGCCCTCCATTCCCCTCAACCCGTGGCTATAGCTCAGGGATCACGTGATTTATCATCTATAGGGAGACACAGATGAGAGGGGCATCTCAGACAGCTGGTAGGCACAGGACTGTCCTGGGCAGTGGTTGCCGCTGGGAGCTACATGCATATCCCCAGACTTCTTGGAGTTAAGTTCACAAATGCATTCTGAAAGTTAACAGGGCATTAGGGACATCTCTCCATGCCAGCTTACAATGGTTTACTTAATTTTTATTCACTTTTCATTTAGAAAAACTATCGAGGTTACAGCAAAACTGTAAAAATAATGTCAGATAGTTCCATACTCCCACTACCTGGGCTCACCAGGTGTTACCATTTCGCCATCTTTGCTCTGTCTCTGCTTCTCCCTGTCTGTCTGTCTCTCTAAGTGTTCAATAGTTCTTGTGCTTGCAAACATTTGGGACTAAGCTGGGAGCATCATCTTTTACCCATGACTACTTCATTATCTGTCTCTGGACAGCAAGAGCATCTCCTTACACACCCAGTGCCCCCATCACTGTCAGGGAATGTAACATCCTTATAACACCACCATCCAACCCTGGAAGTCCACCAGGTGCCCCAATAATGTCCTTAATTGCAGTCTGTTTTTCTGATTCCGCATCCGTTCCCGAGTCACCCATTTTGTTTGGTTGTCACTTCTCTGAAAGCTCTTCACTCTTGAATTTTGTTTCCCTTTCTCTGTGTTTCATGACACTGACATCTTTCAAGATGGACGGGCGGGTAGTTTTGTAGAATGTCCTTCAACTGGAGTTGGTCTGATTGGTTCCTCACAGACAGTGTCAGCTAATTCATTTCTGGGAGGAACGCTGTGTAAGTGACACTGTGCTCCTCTGCGTGCCTCACGCCAGGAAGCCCTGCTGACAGCGTCTCTCAGCCCTGCTTCTCACAACAACTGCAGGGAATTACATCCCTCCTGTGGACGTAGCACCACGACTCCGATCCTGCCTCTGTGCTTGGCTAATGTAACGATACTGCAATGGACGTGACAAGGGGTGTTTTAAACGTTAGAACAATTAGAATGGATGTGAACAAGGAAATAAGAAAGAGGAGAAGGACAGTGGAGGAAGCATTCACCTAGATGTGAAGCTTGAAGGAAGGGTGGTTGGCTACTGTGGAGATGGGGTGTGTTGGTAAAAGACAGGATCACTTTGGCTGCAGTTAAAGAAGCTGCCTTGGAGAGGCGGGGAGCTCAAGGGGGCTGTTCAAACAGCCCAAGGGTAGAGAGAGCAGAGTTTGGAAGTTGAGAACTGGTCCTAGGGATGGAAAGGCAGGGAACAATTAATAGAAATTTAGGAGAACTACTGATCCCTGCTACTCCCTGGTGGGACTTTGAACACATGCGCTAAGTGAAAGCCGCCAGTCATCAGAGGCCACAGGTTGTGTGATTCTTTTCATATGCTAACCTCCCAAATAGGCAAATCTATGGAGACAGGCTGATGGGTGGTTACAGGGATGGGAGAGGGGGAGGGGGCATGATTACTTAATGGGTACAGGGTTTCTCTGGTGTGATGGGAAAACTTAGAAGCACAGGGAGGTCGATAGCTCACAACACTGTGAAAGCACTAAATGCCCCTGAGTTGTGTATTTCTAAATGGTTATGTGAATTTCACTTCAACAAAAAAATGTGTGAGATATAAAACACCAGGACACAGGATTTGATGGGCTCTGAGGAGTGAGGGAGAGGAGGGGGAATTGCTGGCTTTCTTTCAGCTTTCTGCTTCAGGTACCTGGGTGCAAGGAGAGGCCATTGACTAAGATAAGACTTTCAAGAGGAGGATCAGTTCAGAACGGGAGAAGGAAGGAACTCAGCTGCCTACAAAGTGACAAAATGTCACATGCACTATAAACAGCCGTCAGGAGTAGATTCAATCAGCGTTTAATTACAGTACTACTGAAAGGTATAAAATATAGGCCAGCGTAGCAGAAGCTATTATATATGCAGCAGCTTAGGAAGCATAGTTCAGCAATGAGATGCTGCCATCCAAAGCAGGAATTATAAAGCAAAATATCAGCAGATATCACTGTGCAAGAGAAGACTTTAGTGTCCCCAGACATATGACATTCAAAGTCAAAGGTAAATAACAAATTAAAAGAATGTCAAATGTTTATATTGCACACTATACTAGTATGTAATAAAGCGTCCAAAAATTGTCTGGAATTAAGAAGAAAAGGACTTCAACAGACAAATGATCCAAAGACAAGAAAAGTTCTCAAATAAAGAATCTAAAAGTGCTAATAAATACTTTTAAAAGCATTTCTGTATTAATACTGAATAGAAATGAACATCATAATTAAGTTCTCACCTTTCAAATTGCAATAGGTTAAGTAAAAAAATATGAAAGTTAAATGTTGTGAAATTTTCCTGGGGGAAATACCATATTTAATTTTGCAAGAATTACATTCTGTTTAGAATAGGTAAACATTGGGAGCAGCCGAAATACGCAGTAAGTACGTTTGGTTAGCGGTCTTTCCAGATACAGCTCTGGGCGGCTACCTTGACTTCAGGTGGGGTTAGCCCTCCTCTGCTGAGCTCCAGGGGAAGTTTGACTGTCTTGTCAATGGAGGCCCGCTCACTCTGTATGGCATTGATTGATTTATTCATCTTTCTCTTAGTTGCAGTTGACAATGAGCTTTTTCATCGCAGGATTGTGTCTTATTAATTTCTCATACATTCCCTCCCCCACCTCCTCTGCACCTAGCACAGCACCTGCCCACAGAAAGTTCTCAGGACACCAGTGTTGAAGAAAGGAGGATGGAGACGATGCTGCCGTTCTGTAACGAAGCCACAGGGCACAGAACTTGGGAGCCAGTGTCCACAGGCTCGACCTGAGGTGGGATGCGATGCTTCCGAAAGAAATAATCCCCAGGCTCCAACTCATACCACCTATGAGCCTGGAAGTTTTAAACTCCTTCCGCAGGTGGGAATGATGCTGCCAAACCAGTTCAGGTTCAAGGGCTGCCTCTGGGAAGCCTCAGGCAGAGCAGGTGCTGTGCTGAGCTGGCTGGGGTTGGAGGAGGACAAAGGGGGTGTTTGCAGGTGAGCTGGGAGGTTGTTTGTTTAGAGTCTGCAGGAGAGAAACAGGTGAGCACATTCTGACCTGGGGCTGTTTTATCTTCCCCTGCAACTCTAGGAAGAGGGTTTCCAAGGAGGTAGAAATGGGAAGCCAGATTGGATGTCTCTAGAGTTGAGGAGCTGATGAGCGAGCCACCATCCTGATGGAGAAGTGTGAGTGAGATGCAAGGAAACCGGTCTGTCCATGAATTTGGAAGCAACAGGACCCAGAGCTATAGACACAGTGAGTAGCGCCAAGAGGATCTGCCAGGTGGCACTACTTAAGGTGACCAGATTTAAAGCGGTACACCATTGACGGGGGGGGAGGGGGGGGTGAGGGGAGGTTCTTTCTTTTTCTTTTTATTATTACTTAAAATATTACAAAGAGTAAGAGTAATTGGGACTTTTTTAAAACGCCGTGGGACGCGGGACAAATTGTTAAAAAATCAGGACTGTCCCATCAAAATCGGGACTGTGCTGCCAAAAGCGGGACATCTGGTCACCTTACACTACATTATAGCTCACGGTGACCACCGGTGCCTACCATGGCATGCTCTAGGGCTGCTTTTTGCCTTTGAATTTCATTTAGGTGACAATTAGAAGTACAGCAATTGCAATACTTACAGTAATTGCAACACAATCTTCGAATACTTAGCTTTACTTGATTATTTTGATTCAGAATCACAGGTTAGTTGAATATAACCCAACTAGTTGCTGTTGGGAAAATAACTCACTTATGGTATCATCAGTTCCCATCCCAGGGGCAGTGCTGCAGTCTAGTGTCCTGGGAAATTAGGAGGGGCAGAAGGCGCCCATGGCAGGCACCCACACTTTCGTGTGGCTTTGAAAGTATTGGGGAGGGTGAGGGCTCATAGCTCTCAGTCAAGCCTGATACTTAGACATAAACAGGCCGAAGGGTTTGGTGAACTCTTGAAATATGATGTGTGTATATTGATCCAAAGAGAAATGGAGCTTTGCCACAAAGAGCAGGGGAAGGGCAGGAGGCGGATGGGGGTGAGGAGGCATTCAGACATGTCTGGACCATTTAGAAATGTACAAGGCAGGGGCATTTAGAGCATTCTCAGTGTTGTGACCTCCATGAGTCAGTTTCTGCTCAGTTTGGGTCTTGCCAAAGAAACTGCTCCGTGCCCCAGAGCTGGGGTCAGTGTGAGCCCAGAAGAGTGTCAATAACAGTGATGCCAAACAGTGGCGTTTTCTGGAGCCTCTGAGTCTCCCTCCAGCTCCGTGAGTTAAGTTGAAAGCATATGACGGGTGGTGCAGACAGAGTGAGCCCCGTTACAAGGTGTTGGCAGTCTGGCGGAGGTAAGGGCGTTTGGACTGGTGTGCTGGTGGTGGGGTGAGAACTGGTCACATTCTGGATATATTTTGAAGGTGGAGCCGACAAGATGTGCTGGTGGGTTGGAGGAGGAGAGTGAGGGAAAGGAGGAGTCAAGAAGAAAGTCATTGCTCTGGCCTGGTCACACAGGTAGGGGGAGGTTGTGCCCCTCATGGCTTGGGCTCGGCTGGAGGAGGAGTGGGTGTGAGGAGCTCAAATAAGAGTTCCGTTGGGCCAGGGTAACTGAGATGCTTGTGAGACATTCATGCAGTGACGAAGAGGAGTCCATTGCGTGTACTTGGAAGGAAGCTCAGAGATAGCAGCAGGGAAAACGCATTCAGGAGTCAACTGGCCATTGGACTTGGCAATGGGAGGTCATTGGTGACCTTGACCAGGTTGGATTGGGGAGAAGACCTTGGTGAATGGGGTGAAGAGTAAATGGAGTTTAAGGGTCTGGGGGCACAGGTATAGAAAACTCTTTCAAGAGCTTTGCCACAAAGAGCAGGAAAAAGGGCAGGAGGCGGATGGGGGTGAGGAGGCTTTCAGGCATGTCTGGACCATTTCTAAAATCTTGGCTCCTGCCCTGCCCCACCTGCTTCTTGTTCCCTCCAGTGACCCATACGCCTCCCGACCTGGGACAGGTGTGAATGTGCATCCTAGGACATAATGATGTGCCTCATTAAAGCTGACACAGCTTGCTGCAATGATGCCTACTCCTGATTCAAAACCCCCGGGCTAAAAATAACAACTCGGGAACCCTTACCCAGCACTGGCCAGCTAATTAGCGCATCACCCCCTTAATGACTTCATTTATGTGTCTCCTCCCTTAGGGAGGCACACCCCTGGGAGGCAACGCTGAGACCCTGGTACCATGTACAGGGCGTTCAGAGTCCTAGGTTTGCAAAGCCAAGTCTTAGCCCTCCACTCCCAACTGCTAATGGCTCCTTAGGTCCAGAATGGCTCCTGTCCCTCGCCTGATCCTGACAGAGTGGCCAGGAAGCTGTCATTACTTAGGAAGCAAGGAGCTGCTTTACCCTCCTGGATGCAGAGGGTGGTGGGAGTGGTGCCTGGGGCATGGCTGGAGCAGATGAGGGATCCAAAAGGCTGGGTCAGTGGGAGGTGGGGTGGGGTTGGCATTGTAATGGCGTCATCTGGAAGTCGGGGTGCATGCATGTGCTTTGTCGTGTTCCAGCCCCTCCCCTGGTCTCACCGGGCCATCATTTCTCTGTGACTCTCTGTGACTTCTCCAGCCTTGCAGATCCCCATTTTTAGGCAGAGGTCGGGGCAGAGTGGCAGCTTCTGGACAGGCATAAAGTTGTATGTGACAGGGGGTGGTTGGCAGAGAAAATCCTTTAACTGGCTTATGTCATGGTGTCCAGAAAGATCTGTTTCACTGGGATCAGCACCATCCATGTGACAGGGGCTCCCGAGAGGGGCAGACGCTGTGACAGGCCTCCATGTGTCAGTGAGAAAGGCCCAGGTCTCAGGACCATCAAGCCACCATAGACGTCCACCACTTCGCCAAGGCCATGGCTGGCTAGTGATTCCTCTCAGGACAGAGAAGTCACTATGGGGTGACTGATGTGGCTGCTGTCCCTAAATCAGAGAAGCAGCTGGTGGCGTTCGTGGCAGGGCTGGTGCTGACACTTTAAAGCCCCCTTGCCCCACGGGCCCGGGTCACAAGGACAGTGGGGAGTGGACGATCCACAAATGGTGGACGATTTGACCGACACACTATTCCAGTTGCATACCCTTGGTCTCCAAAGGCAAATAATATTTCACTAAATTAGTGGAAATACTCACACTTGTGAGCCCCGTAACCACACAGGTGGATATTTTTAGCTCAGAGTGTTTGCTGCTTATGATTCGCATCTCTTCCCAAAGCGATTTTCTTGCTGTGAGAAACAGGCTGTGATTAGGACCATGGAGTTGGTGGCTGGGGCGCAGCTTCCTTCTCCACCGTCTGCTGTGACTGTGTGCAGACCTCCTGGCCTCTCTGAGCCTCGTGATCCCAACTTATTGATAATGCTCCCTCCCCGCCCCAATCGGGTGGTTGGGGGATGGAAAGGGAACATCTGCGAGGTGCCTTCTATAGGGTGTGCACATAATAGACACAATAGCGGTCTTTTCTCCTTCCCCCTCATGAATCCCCATCTACCAAATAGGAAATGTTGAGTCCCGCTGGGCACTTTCTTTGCCCACAACATATTCTCAGCACCTAACCCAACACCAAAGAAAAACGTTAAATTAAAATAAATTTGTCTTGTGTATTGGAAAATTAAGACTCCTACTAGCAAAACGTCTGTCTCTTAAGCATCTGTCTGTGTCACCATGACCAGTGAGTGAGTCATCTTCAATCTTTTGGCCATCTTGGCGCCCTGCTGATTTCCTAGGTCTAGGTCAGACCTGCCTGGTCTAAGGTGAAGTGGGAAGGTGTCAATTACTCAGTGACTCAGAGATACAAGCCTGCATGAAAAGCAGGAAGCTTCCAGTAGCCAGACCACATTATCTCAGTGGGGTGCCTGCTCTACCAAATACTTTCTACTCGGGATCTTGGTGTTATATCCACCAGGATGATCTTAAAGGGGACTCCTTGTGGGACCTCATTGCAACTTCTGTGAGAGTGGGCGCGCCCTTTGGTGACACCAAGGCCATGGGAAACAAGTTCATTAAACAAAGCTTACGGAGACATGGCCCTCACCCCAGCAACGCCAAAGGAAATCCTGTCTTTTCATGTCTCTAGCGATGTTTCCTCCTACGACCAGCAAACCCAAGAGACAGATGCCACCAAACAGACCGCCAGACTGCCAGGGCCTGGGAAGTCTCACCCTTCAAGTCCTCGCAGGAAGATGAAGGAGGGAAGCAAGTTTCACAATCAAAGGCTCTTTAATATTTTACTACATTATTCACGGCCGGGGGAGGCAGGAGCCTGCACGGAGAGTTTCCCTTTGAACACGGGAGGTAGTTTCAATGTGAAAATCAACTCTGACTTCATATCCACTTTAACTTAGACTTTCATTTATTAAGGGAGTAATAAAACACTCAAAAAAATCAAGCGGGACAACTGATTAAAATGTCCAACCAATTTCTTTACCTGTTGCTCCATGTGCGTCTATATTTGTGCTGACCCTTTAAAGAATTTCATTGGCCAGTTTTCAGGACCCTTCTCCTTTAAATACCAATCTAGGTGCCAACTCGGGGGCGTTTGTGTTCTGGGAGCAGGATCATTTCTAGTTCCGGCCTGTGATGCGATGCGATGCGATGCGATGCGATGGCAGGGAATCAATGAAGATGCAGGTCTGTATAAAAACTTAGCAGCCGGCTGAAAGGAAGCCTGCCTGAGGTTTGCCGGCCCCTCATTTACCCTTCACATTAACCTCTGCTTTTCCAAGATCATAGCATCAAGGGAGAAAAGAATAAAATACCTAGAAGCAACGCTGTGGACTACACCACAAGTAAGTATAACATTTGTTTGAAATCTTCCCCTGGGATCCTGAAGGATTTGCCTTGATCTCTCCGTATTATCTGGCTTCATCTCTTTGCACTGCTGTTGACGTGTGGGCTGAGTCGCTCTCTGTTGTGGCCGTCCATCCTGTGCACTGCAAGGGGTTCAGCGGCACTCCTGGCCTCTGCCCAGGGGGTGACTCACTAGTTGCACTCCCCACCCAGTCCCTCCTGTTGAGATAATCAGAACCTGTCCCCAGACATTGCTTAGTGTCCCTGCAGGGGTGGGGGTGGGGGTGGGAGTGAGCTGAGGCCCTGCTCTGGTCCGTGATGGCTTGCATTGCTCTGAAGGACTTCTCCCTTGAGAGTGGTATGTTTCTATGTCAGTAGGGCCAATACCATGGCTGCTTTTTTGTAGGATTCATGAAGGAGAAAGGGGAGGGAGGATGAACCGAGGACAGAAGGAGGGAGGGTGTGTGCAATTCCCCCCCTTTCTTTCCCCATTGGAAGGGATGATACAGGGTTGGTAGGACTCCTATTTGGAGAAGCTGATAAGAGGCCGGAGTGCAGCTGGAGGCGGAGGGGCTAGAAATGGGAGAAAGGGGCCACGTTTGATCTCACATCTGCAGCGCCCCGTAGCTTGTGGCACATGGTGGATGCTCAGAGATTGGTCTTTCTATGGTGCTTGAGTGGGATTTGCATACATTCCATCCAGAATGCTTCTTTGCCCAGCAGCCAAGGTGTCAGTCCTGACCACTCACAGTGGTGTCCATGGAAACGGGACCCAGAACTTCCAAACCCTCAGGCAAAAGCCACCCAGCGAGATTCACAACTTCTTGCATCACTCGATCGGAATGTTCCAAGTTCACTACCCGCCTTCCCACTTACTCATGCTTTTGTGGTTCTTTGTAGCATCAGTCACTCACTGACCGGTTTCTTCTGAAGTGTTCTTTTGAGGTTTCGGTGGTTGGGCGACTATCATGAGGACTCGCTAGTGCCCAGGACGTTGCTGAGTACCGATGGGGCACTATTCCTTGTGGTCCCACAGCTCTGACTTGGATCTGAGAGGCATGTGTTGGTGGGTAGATTGCAGCAGCGGTTTTGCAGCGAGGCAACCCTGCTGGCATTTAAGCCATTTTACACAGCACATGATTGCTTTTTGTAACTAAGTGGCCAGATCCAGTCAAAGGAGACTGCAGATGAAATTCCCAGAACATGGCATGCTACACACTATGCACTTGTGGACACTGTTCTGTGACGAAGTCGAATGTGTTCAGGTACCAGCTCAGAAGGCAGCATTCTGGATGTGAGCCAGGTAGGTCTTTGCTGAGGTTTGTCTTGAGACCTGAGACTCTCAGATTTACATCTCCAGTCGTGACCTGTCTCCTGAATTCCAGACTTTCAACTTGACTTTCTCACCTGGACATCCAACAGGCATTTCCAGCCTATTATGTTTACGTCTGACTTCTGAATGCTCTGAGGCCTGCTTCCCTGGCCTCCTCCTGTCTCAGGTGATAGCAGCTTCCGACTTCCAGGATGTCCTGCCCCAAACTTGGAAGCCTTCTTTCCTTCTGTCTTTCCATTGCTCCCCACATCAAAACCTGGGAGAGATCCTAATGGCACTGGATTGGCTTCAGAATTTATCCAGAAACTGACACCCTTCTAGCCCCCTTCGCTACTGTCCCATGTTTGCTTTCTCCTACGGGACTGGTGTCCTTATTCCCCAAACCCCATGCCCCCATCTCCTCCCTATCCCCCAATCTTTTCTCAATCAATGGACAGAGTGATTCTTTCAAAATTAAATATAATCAGGTTACTTCTCTGCTAAAAAAAATCTCAGAGAGATGGTTTCCCATCTCATTAGAATAGAAGTCAAACTCTCACAATGGCCTCCAAGGCCCATTTACCTGCTAGGCCCCACCCATGACTCCTGGCCCGATGAGCCACATTCTCCCCATCACCGCAGCTGCCCTGGGTGCCTTCCTGTTCCTTGGCCGCTCCAGGCCCTGTTATCTGGGGTTCCCCTTGTACTGTTCCCTCTGCCTGGGATGTTCCTTCTCAAAGGACTTCACACTAGGACCCTCCCTGCCAGTTTAAAAAAATATATATATATTTTTTAATTGATTTTTTAGAGAGAGAAAAGGAGAGGGAGAGAGAGAGAGAAGCATCCATGATGAGAGAGAATCATTGATCAGCTGCTTCTTGCACGCCCCACACTGGGGATCAAGCCCGTGACCTGGGCATGTGCCTGACTGGGAATTGAACCAGTGACTTCCTGGTTCATAAGTTGATGCTCAACCACTGAGCCACACCGGCCGGGCTTTCCCTGCCGGTTTTTGCTCAAACAGCATCTTCTCAATTTGGCTCACTCTGGCTACTCCAGTGACAACTAAACCTGACTCCGTCCTCATCCCCGTACTCCCAATCCCTTTACCTGCTCCGTCCCCCCACCTTTTCTGTAGCATTCACTGTGTCTCAACCTGTCACCTCTACCTGTGGTCTGTTGCCTCCGCCTGTGCTCTGTCTGCTCCGCCTGCACGGTGAGCCCCGCAGTCACAGTGCTGTTGGTCTCCTGTGCTCGCTGCACAGAGCAGGGGCTCAGTAAGCCTTCCTTACAGGAACACACAAATGGATTAATCTTTCAATTCCCATCTCACTTTTTTCTTTATGGTTCAGGGGCTGTTATCTCTCCCAGGCCCTAGGGACAGAGACTAGGAGTGGGCAGTACCCCTTCCGTAAGTTCGAATCTTAGGTCAGCAGGTGAGGTAGGCAGCCAGTCAGGGGCGACTCTGTCCGAGGGAGCAGAGGGAATACTCAACCCCACATTGTCCCTTCTTCCCACTGACTGCCTGGCTCCCCACTGGCCAACCCACCAGAATCCAGAAGCCAGAGGCCCCATTGAGGTGGGCCGCCCTGGCCAGCCTCCTGGGGCAGAGAAGGGAAAGGAAAGGTGGAGAATGGGTCTGGGCAGGGCGGGGGCTCAGCAAACTGAGCTATTAGGGCCGTTGCCAACCATCCGGGGCCACCACCTTGGATTCTGCCCAGAGGCAGCTCAGCTTTCTCTTCTTGGAAGAGCCGCAGATAAACAGGGACTCTCAACTCTGCCTTCACCTGCCCCCCTCAGTGCTCTGCCCGCAGGGGAGTGGCCCAAGTGACCCCCAGAAGTCTCAGGGCTTCAGAGTCCCAGAGCTCCACGGGCCCAGGGCATGGCCTTCCGAGTTCCACGTCTGCAAACGTGGGCAGCGCCTGATGCCGGCCTGTGGAGCACAGTCACTTCTTGGCTCTGTGCCTGGACTTTGTTGGCAAAGGTCTTCTGAGGGGGCCTCGGAGGGTGACCGAACGAGAAAACCCAAGCCTGGGAGCAAGGTCTGCAGGAGAGGGCGCGGAGGTGCGGGCCTGCTCTCGGCAGCCGTCACACTGTCCCTCAGGGCGGAGAGGAGCCTCTGGGCAGGAGGGGGCTCTTTGACATTTCGAAATCTCATTGTTCATTGAAACTGATGGGAAATTGTGCCCTTTCATCTGCCCTTAAATGGAATTTGCTAATGTTGCTCAGAAGTGTATTGATTGGATCATTTCTATTTCCAGAAAAGAAATTCACCTTTGCATTAGGTCCAAGCTGGGAAAACGACATGCCGTGAGAAAACCTGAAAAATAGGGGAATGCTGGAAAATAGGAGTTTAGGGAGCATTTCCTCTTAGTCATTGCACTGCTGTCTGGATGCTGTGTCTTCATGCATACACACCCGATTGCACACACAAACCATTCTGCACACCTCCATGCACACACCACAGCACCCACCTCCTATCACACACCCTGCACGTGCACACAATGGCGCATCCACCACACATATCACACACAGCACAGCACATACATGCACATACATGCACATCATATACCCTGCACACCACACCATATCTCCCCATCTCCCCTCCCCGCCTGAAGTCGGATGCTCTGACAGGAGATTGGAGTCTCAGTGCAAAGTGGAATGATGTTCTTCTCTAGGGGAAAGGCAGTCACCGAGGAAGCTGTGTGTCTGGCCACAGATCATAGCCTCCAGGTGTCCTGTGCGGCCCTTAGGAGCTGGTCCATCAGGCAGGACACAAGTATGGCTCAGTACTGTATTTGCAAAGCTCAGTAGCTTTGAGCTTCACATTCTTCTCCGTCCCACAGCTCTGTGTGTGTGAGAGTGTGTGAACGTGTGAGGATGAGTGTGTGTGTGTGTGTATGTGTGTGTGTGTGAGCATGAGGCCTGATGAAGGAGGTGGGGAAAGACAGCACGGTATAGCCACTTCATACATGATTTAGTTAAACTCGTTGGTTTCCAGGAATATGTTTGAGTAAAATTGCCACATTCCACTTTCCATTTGAAAATCTGGGTTTAACACTTTGTAATCGGGTTAAAAGCTCAGAAGCAGCGTGATGCCCGATATCCAGATTTGGGATGTAGCTGTACCCTGCAGCCCAAACCAAGGTCGTTCCTGCCCACACACCCTGTTGCTAGAATCTGTGTGCAGAGCCACAAAGCCCAACTACAAGTCGTCCATGTGGACACGGACCTCTGGCAGCTAGGGAAGCTCCTAGCCACCACTGCAGGGCATTCTCAGTAGGAAAGAAGAGGTATCACTGCCACCCCCCCCATCCCTGTCCTGCATGACCCTCAGGAGGTTCTTTCTTCCCCTGGAGCTGCCTGGTGTGACAGGTGGGGGAAGGGTGGTACCCGGGAAAAAGAAAAGATGCAATTCCCAGACTGGGTGAGCCTGAGCATCATCGGAGGGCTTATTTATAAAGATTGCCTAAGCCATTTCCAAGATGCGCTAACTCGGAATTTCCAGAAGGGCCCAGCATGGGTATTTCCAAGCAGCTCCCCAAGGGAGACTGAGAAAAACACTGATCCATCTTGAGGTTTCTCGTGGTTGAACCCAGCTCACCAGGGGAGGAGAGTGAGGATTGGGGGCAGAAACCTCATCATGAAAAATGAGCTTTTGCTGACTGGTGCTCCGTGTTAGAGGCCTCCTTCCACTCTTTGCCTACTTGTTCCTCCTCATTCTTTTGGTCTCAATTTATACTCTGCCACCTTCTCTGACCTCATAATCTGGGTCAGCTGTTCCTTCTGTTTGGTCCCATAGCAGTCAGGCATTGTTCCATTAGCGTTCCGATCCCATGAGATTGTTACTTGTTGTTAAGATATCCATGGCTCTCATCAGACAGAGCAAAGGTTGTTTGCATTATACTCTTAGGACCTGGCAGGGAGGTACTCAGTGAAGGTGTTTCGGTGGGGGGACCCCAAGGACAGAGCAGTAGAAAGGAAGTGTCTTTGGAAACAAGGCAGCACAGGAAACATGATTGACATCTGAAACCCTTCCCTTATTTCCAGGCATTGACCCACAATAACATCATTGCAACATTTATCAGTCAGTTATTTCCATAATAATGCTGTGTAACAAACAATTCCAGAATGCCTCTGCTTAAAACAGTAGTCATTTACCCTGACACTCATGGGTTCACTGCAAGGCAACTGGGTTCTATATTGTGAGTTGAACTCAGGTTGGTTCCATATGTCTCATTCTGGCTCCAGGCTACCTGGGGAATGGTTTCCCAGGGCAGGTTCTCCCAGCAGAGATCAGAAGCCTCTGAGACCAAGCCAGTCTATGAAAGCATGTTTGCAGCTCCTGCTTGCATCGCATCCACTGAAGTTCCGTTGGCCAAAGGAAGTCACATGACCAAGCTTAGTCCCAATTGGGCAGGGCAGTATAGTACATCCATAGTGTGAAGGAAAAGGATAAATGTTTTCTGCATGACAGTTCAAACTATTGAATAACTTAATTTTATTATCTTGATAGTTTCATCACTTCCTGCTATGGAAATATTTATCATTTGTTCACTAGTAAATATCTTTATCAAATGTGAAACACAGTTCTGTGGATTCTGTAGACATTTTATCAGTTAATCCTCATAAAACTGCTAGGAAGAAGGTACAACATGCGTGCACGAGTCAGATAGCTGCATGTGAACGCAGCCACTTACTAGTATGATTTCCAAGCCCAACTTGTAACACTGATCTGTAGTTTCTTCTGCTTTCCTTTTCATGCCTGGGGTTGGTAAAGGTATAATTGTTGCCAGTGCTTTGCCTTGCTGCTTATGACCTGAGCAGTTATGGTGAGAAAGGGGGAGGGAGACTCTCTGAAGTGGAGACTGGGGGAGTTGCTGAGCTGAAACCGCAGACAAGAGGTGCTTTTTCACTACCTGGCCTTGAGCTCACCCGGAACGGACACCCATGTTTCCAAAACAACTAATGGCCAATTAGCAAGAATGTATGTGTGACAGATGGCAGGAACTAGACGTGTCACTAGTCCAGCCTCCTTGTTCTAGAGATGAGGAAGTGGAGCCTGAGTGAGGGAAGTCCCTGGCCCAGGCTCATTGATGGCAGACTTAGATGAAAACGAGGTAATAATGCCAGATGGAGGGCTGTTTTCCTGCATGTCTGTGGTGTTGGGGCCATGAGTCTGGGAGGGCTTTCTGGTTAACTGACCACGGCAGAACATGCCATTGGTTACACAGCGGCCCTCAAAGCATTGGCATAGTTAGGTTGAATAAAGCAAACAGACTGAAGTCTTCAGTTTATAGCTGCTTGCTTGGCATCCTAGAGGCCCTGCCTTGATGAGTTTTACTTAGCATGCAGCCACCTGCGTTGGTACACTCTTGCAAATTACTCAGCGGCAGTGATGTAAATATTAGGTGTCAGTTGATTTGTTTTATTTTATTAACATTAAAGAAATGCAAAACCAATGAAATAATATGTTTAGAGAGGCAAAATTGTCTAGAAATGGGGTTTGTTATTAATATTTTACATATTTAACATTTGGTCTTTTCAACACTTATCTGTATGTTATGGAGACTGAGATTGCTGGGTTGGCTTTGTGGTGAGGGAAACAGGGATATGGGGAAATAAAGGGAAGGAGTATGCCAAGTTTTACCCATTGAACAGGTGAAAAGATTAAGTTTGCATAAGACTAAGTAATTAGGGAAGAAACAGTAAAAATGGCACTGAATGCATGCTAACAATTACCCACTTACAGCACCCATCAGGTTCAGCATATTCATAGATATCTCTGTGGGAAACTTACTCACTGTTTTCAGCTCTCTGCTATTCTAGTCTAGAGTTTTGATCACGTCTCTTATTTACCACTGTATCCTGAGCAATAGTTGGGGGTCTGGTACACAATAATTGATTAATCTATGTTTGTTAAATGGGAATTTCTTTTTCATGTAAGGATACAGAGATCACCACAGGCCATCTCCTGCACCATCTATACTATTAAAAGGGTAATATGCTAATTAGAGCAGACAAAGCCCAGTGGCAGGGGCCAAGGCAGTTAGGGGTGATGAGGCTGGCAGGGAAGGGCAGTTACAGAGTGATCAGGCTGGCAGGGGAGCAGTTAGGGGTATTAGGCTGGAAGGAGAGGTGGTTAGGGACCATCAGGCAGGCAAGCAGTTACGAGCCAGTGGTCTTGGATTGCGAGAGGGATGTCTGACTCTTGGTTTAGGTCTGGATCCTGCAGGTTCAATCCAGCAGTCAGAAATTCCCTGAGGGGTCCTGGATTCCTTGGAGAGGGTGCCGGCCAGGCTGAGGGACCGCCCCCCCAATGCATGAATTTCATGCACCAAGCCTCTAGTCTATATTATAAAAGGCCTGTAGCCCTAACACCATAATGACCAAAGACCGGCACCAGTGGGCAGGGCTGTGAGCACAGTGAGGCCGTGTGGGTGGGCGTGGCACGCAATTTCATGCATGGGGCTTCTAGTATAAATTAAAAAACAACAACAACTAAATGAAGTTTAAAAAAATCAGCCCTAACTGATTTGGCTCAGTGGCTAGAGCGTCAGCCTGCGGACTGAAGGGTCCCAGGTTTGATTCCGGTCAGGGGCATGTACCTTGGTTACGGGCACATCCCCAGTAGGGAATGTGCAGGAGGCAGCTGAATTGATGTTTCTCTCTCATTGATGTTTCTAACTCTCTATCCCTCTCCCTTTCCCTCTCCCGTCCTCTCTGTAAAAAATCAATAAAATATATTTAAAAAATCATACATTTAAAAAAGACATCTAAGAGTGATGATGCAAAGTATAAAAAAAAACAAAATTTCACACAGAGACAAATCATTCCTTGGGGAAGTGAGATCAGCAGAAACTTCCCTCTCTGAGGGCAATTGCCAGGTCAGGGCAAGAGCAGAGAAAATTTCCTGGATAAGAAGACCCAGAGGCATTTTTATGGCCATGTGGGCTGGTCATATGGATAGAAATCAGGAGGAAGCCCAAATGCTGGCTAATTCTCCTTATCCACTTAGTCACTCTCATGGGATTGCTGAGTTCATGGTCTGCAGAAAGCTGGGTTGGGAGGGTGGGGATGGGGGATGGCAGTAAAGAGGAGCAATCGTACCTCTCAAAGAGAGGAGATAAGGTAGAATAATTTTGAGAACTTACTTGATTAACACAAAAGAATGCAGGGACAGAGAAATACAGGGATAGAATAATGGGACAATATAGCTGGTTACCAACAGTAACAATAGTTGAGTCATCTTTGAGTCTGGTTTTGTTGATTTCTTTGTCTCTTGAAGATTGCTTCTTCTTGCTTCTAGGTATCTCAGACGTTTTGTGTTCGTGCTGGACAACAGTAGAGGGGGAGGTAAATAGTGTCATGCCTAGAGTGGGCGAACCTTTTCTCTTACCTGCTCTGTTAGCATGGGGTTGAGTCACTCATCGGGAGCTGAGCTGGGTTTGGGCTTTCTAGTTGCTCTGGCGAAGTGAATGCACCACTCTCCTCACTGAATTTCTCTAGTGTTGGTTTATATTTACGAAAAGGGCTGGAGTGTGAAAGGGTATTTCTCACATTCTCTGTTCCATATGCAGCTTTAGGCTTGCTCCGTGTGCCTCTTTACAGACGGGGTGTCTCCTATGCTCTTGTCCCTCTCCAGTGGTAGACTCTTATTTCTTGTTTCTTGGTGTCTGGGTGGTTGGGGTTATTGGGTTCTCCATTGACCTGATCAAACCTCAATCTTAGGCAGGCCTATGTGCCAACGTGTTTGGTCTGGGTCTTTCTAACTGATGCAGTCCCTCTTCCCTGTGGGAGCCAAACTCTGTCTGTGTCTTTGGTAGAACTTTGTGGGCAAGGCCTTCAACGGTATTTGCATAGGACCTGGACCTAGCCCTGTTCACTTCCCCGCCCCAGGACGGAGGATTTGTATTTGGACCCTTTTCTGGGCCCTTAGCAGGTTTTCCTTTGTGCTCTGTGAGGTCTGCTGCCCCCTCCCCAGAGACTTGAACCTTTGTTCCCCATGGTGTAGGGTTTAGGTAGGGTCTTGTGCCTTTTCTGCATCCGCGGCTGCTTCCCTCCTCCAGGCCTGCACCACTGAGAAAGCTATCTCCCGCCTGTCTCTTCCCCAATCCTGAACTCCTTTTGTAAGCATTTTCCAGAAGCCTGCGGAAAAGAACCTACAAGTGAGTGCAAAGTGTCCTCGTGTCTGCTGAGGTCCTACCCTTGCACCCAAGCCCACATTCAGCCGTTTGCAGTTCCCCAGACTTGTAGCCAAACTCCTTACCTGCTCCTATGGCCTCAGCATCTCCTCTCATGCTGTGCCACAGACGAGCAGGTGCGTGTGCCCTGCCTTGGAGCTGCCTGCATGTCTTCGGATCTCAGGACATTTGGTCTGCAATCCCAGATCTCTGAAAATATGTTATGATTTTGTAATTATTCCTCTTTCTGTCATCATTATGGTAGGAGTGGTGTTGTTTCCAGCGTTCTACACCCATATGAAAGTGAAACACCACATTTGCTCTCTCTTTTCAACTTTGCCTTTCTTTGGGATTTTTCTCTAGATAGTGTTCTTAAAATCTTAATTTCTTCCCAAATTTGATATGGGGTTAATGGAGCTTAACAGGAATCTAGCTGGTCCTTTGAGTCTCTGTGTTGAAGAGAGGCCCCAGTGACTGAGTTTCATTTTAATGTTTAAATTTATAGCATATTTAGCCTCATAATGAAAGGCCTTAGGATGACCCAAAATTTCTTTGAAACCTATAGGTGTGACCTATTTTATCACCTCACTGACTAGATCTGATTAACAAGCATCTGAAATTGTCTTCCTCCATGCCGTTCCCCATATGGTACAAAACAGTCCTAGTTTCCTTTTCTAAATGAGTCCTTCTGGAAATACAGATGTTCAGGAAAACCGAGGTCAACACGAGCACCCTGACATTACGGTGCAGTGAGGAGGCCTCGTGAACCTGGCTGTGCCAGAGTCCCAAAGCGAGGGGTCATGTTCTTTTATTTATCTTTATTTTTTAAAATATATTTTTATTGATTTCAGAGAGGAAGGAAGAGGGAGAGAGAGATAGAAACATCAATGATGAGAGAGAATCACTGACCAGCTGCCTCCTGCACGCCCCACACTGGGGACTGAGCCCATAACCTGGGCATGTGCCCTGAGCAGGAATCAAACCATGACCTCCTGGTTCATATGTTGATGCTCAACCACTGAGCCATGCCGGCTGGGAAATGGTTTGTGTTCTTTAAGAGAAAATTGCTCTTCCCTGCAATTTCCTGAGTGATGTTTTCTCTGTTTCTATGGCACAGACGACCACACAGCATCTTGAGCTGTGGGTACGAGAGGGGAACAGCGCCCAATGGCCCTTGTGGGCTCAGGCCAGTCTCCAGGCCTCTGATCCTCTCGTAAACACAGCCTCTGATGAGCTTCACTGCCACCTAAATTTAATGGCCACTGGAGTCATTTCCAGCACTATTTAGGGTGGCAATTAATTTATGGTTAATTAACTGGTATTAAGCGACAATGCTTGAGGTTTAAAGAGGCGAGTAATAGGAAAAAACGTGCCTGGAGGACGCACAAAAGCAGATATGAAGAATTTATGCGGGAGTGCTCGATGTCACGACTTCTGCGCAAGGACGCACCCTCTAGAAGAATGCCCACAGCTAGTGTGGTGTTTCGTTTCCAAGAACGTAAGTGATAAGAGAGATGAGAATTACTTGGCCATCACCATTGGTTACCTGGCCAGTCTCATAAAACGGCAAAATCTTGGCTCATCTACAAAGGTTTGGTTTTCAAGTTTGCATTTTCAGAAACTTAATTTGGCGTGTTCTCTCTGTAACTATAGCATGTAGGTGTGCACGCCGATATATATATATATATATCCACATGCATGCCTATGCTAACAAGCCATCTGCTGTTTGCTATGTTTCAGGAGAAATGTGCCCATGAAGTAAATGCTGAGATAGATGACCACACGGGGAGTCATGGAGTACAGAGTCAGCACAAAGGAAGCTGGGTGACCTTAGGAAGGTGGCTGGATTACTGCCACATGCGCAGCCTTGCCAGCACCTTGTTATGGCCTGTGT